>CAJQUW010005312.1:0-13074 GCA_907163375.1 Prostheceraeus crozeri
CCAGCACAGAATTGAATATTTTGTTTATACTGCTTTGGTTTGTAGAAGTGAGATTAATTCGAAATCGCTGACACATCGCGAACTTATTTAAGTGCGGCGCAAAAGGAATTCCTAATACCTCACAGGAGATAGGAAAAAATAGTCTGGTGCGTCGCTTGCTGATTAATGGTGAGTTCAAGCAAAGTGCTTCGATTGTCACAATTCCTTCAGATTCGAAGAATTCAAGTCATTACGCACAAGTTTTTCTCCATAATGCTGGCCCTTCGATCATTACTAAAAAAAGTAGCAGGCGTACGAAAATTAGTTCACTTGATTTCACCGTCGTCTTCTCATCAGCATTCCTTACCACATCGTGCATACACTGAATCGAATGTTAGCCAGGGCGATGTGTGTTTTGGTGTTTCGTGTGCGATAGTGATATCAGCACGCAAATGCCTCTCTCACTGTTTCTCACTGTCTCTCTGTTCTTCGGAAGGTAGCAGTGAAATTGTTGACCGTCACTGTTTCAACTTGTTAAGTCATTTGGTATAAACTGTTCGGATGATTGTAAAAAGTTGCCTGAATTGTTTTGTATTCCGAAGTTTCATAAGTCACCGTATAAGTTTAGATTTATTGCTGGAGCGCGCAAGTGTACGAGTACAGAATTGTCAGTTGTTCTTAATAAGGGTCTTTCCTTAATAGAGACTTTTTTAAACTTTATTGTGAAACAATACTGAAGAATAGTGGCTTCCGGTGTTTTTGGAGCATTTAGTCTACCGAAAAATTTTTGAACGTTGCAAATAATAAAAATAATGTCTTTTCAACTCAAGTATTCGATTTTTCTACATTGTACACTAACCTCAATATGAAGAACATATGTGCACATTTGTTTAGCTTGCTGGAGCTAGTTTTTAACTCCACGTCGAGAAATTTATTTTGTGTGGTTTTAATAAAACTTTTTTCGCTGGTAAAACGTACAAGGGTTATCACTGTTTTAGTTTGGAAATGTTGAAGTCCGCAATTAAGTTGTTATTTTGGGACGTTTTCGCTGTTTTTGGTGCTTGGCATTCAAGCAGGTTAGGGGCATTCCTATGGGGGGAAATTGCAGCCCTATGTTAGCTGATTTGTTTTTGTGCCACTGTGAATTCGTTTTTATGAAATCGTTAGTGTCGAACAAGAAATTCGGATTAGCTAGATTGATGTCTTGCACCACACGTTACATCGATGATATATGTCTTTTCAATTAGAAACATTTTGACACTTTGTTGGACTAAGATTTATCCCGCGGATTTGAAGGCTGAGAAGAAATGGGACGGATAACACCTCAGTAGAATATCTCGATGTCAAGCTCAATATTTGTAGTGATTGCTTACATACATCAGTTTTTCATAAGGTTGATCAATTTTGTTTTGATGTCATTTTTTTCACTTTTTCCCGACAGTCTTCTTCCTCTTCATATGGGTGCGAATGTCTTTGCCAGTCATAGTCCGGCAGCCAGAACGAGTTTCTGCAGGGAACGAGGCCGAAAGTGAGACTTTCACAAAATGACGTGCACCCTATGCCTACTACGAATCGGCACGTCTGCCGAGTTCTAGTGAGTTCCTCTTCTTGTCAGACAAGATCAAAGAAAAAGACATGTAAATCCAATGGGGCGCAGATTGCAGTTTTTGGCTAAAATGATAATTTTCTATATTTTCTCTGATTAAACAAAAAGCACTAAGCTTAGAGTCATGATTTTTGGCATGGAATGTCTTCAGGTTATTTCCTTTCATGCTCATGCAAACATGTTTTATAAAGATAGACACATTCAGATTTGGCGAGCCTCTTAATGTCGGCAAACACAAACAATTTTGAGCAACTTTATCACATTCAACCACTTTCTCGCATACATTCCCGATTAGATGCATGATTAAAGTAAATGCATATCATAGGAAATGACCTGAAGACATTACATGTTCAAAAATTATGACTCTGGGCTTAATACTTTTCGTTTAATCAGAGAAAACATAGAAAACTTCATTTTAGCCAAAAACTGCAATTCTGTCCATTGGATTTGCATATGTTTTTCTTTGATCTTGTCTGACAAGAAGAGGAACTCACTAGAACTCGGCAGACGTGCCGATTCGAAGTAGGCATAGGGTGTACATCATTCTGTGAAAGTCTCATTTTCGGCCTCGTTCTCTGCAGAAACTCGTTCTGGCTGCCGGACTATCAAGTTCTTCGTTACCTTTGGATATGTTCTCATCTGCCGTATGCCATTGTTAAAGTTAAAATCACGTTTAAAGTTTTTGTGAAACACGGATATGAAGCCTGCAAGTTAATCAAATATATGGAGAGACTGTTGAAAAAGCATTTTTTAGTTTTGTTTAAATTTGGTTTGCAGTCAGCCAGAGGAATTTTTATTTTGTGTGGCTTCATTTAAGAGTGTTATCATTGTTAAGTCATGTGCAGGGGCGTCGCTAAGGATTATGCTGTTGGGGGGGGGGGGTAAATAGATTTTACCTGATTTTTAAGAAAACAAACAAAATACCTGAAATACCAATCTACTTACATTTACCATATAAGTTATAAGTGAAATGGTCTTGTAGGTAAATGCTTTAACGATTATTCGTTCCCAGGTTTTACTAACATAAGTAGGCCCTATATCGAGCTAAAGCAGCTTGTCCTTGAATATCGGTACTAAGCTAACTTAGCAACAGATTATCTAGCCTACTCTCACACAGACATTCGTACGGTCTCTCAAGACTGTCTATTGCTTCGAAAGTGCTAACTGTTCCCAATTTGGTTATTGAAAACTTGGATAGAATAGCGGCCTGACAGATTATATTGTATGAATACATCACATGATGGATTTCAGAGATACATCACAAGCTCTGAAATTCGCCTCTAGATCGACCACTTTTCTAGAAATATTCTGATAGCACAATATAAACGTTATTAAGTATAAAATATCCTTTATTCATTCATTAATATAGACGAGTCTTTAATTACCGGAGGCCTAAAACATCTTCAGAGCACATTAGAACATGAATATCACTGAATCACATTATTTTTTCCCGTCTATTCTTCAAAATGGACCATTTCTTTGACAACTTCCGGAGGTCGATGTCTTCACAAATGTCTTTTTCAATTGCAAGCAACATACAGTCATCTAAACGGTCACCAGACATGGAATTTCGCAATTGGTTTTTTATTCTTTTTAAAGCACTGAAAGATCGCTCATTTTTGCAGACCGATGGAGCTGCTGAAAGGAAGAGTTGATACAGTTTTGCAACCGATATAAACAACCCATAGTCTTTGGAACATTTCAAAGCCAATTGCGCAGCTTTACTTATGGATGGCGGATCATCATACGTGAACGATTTTGAAGCATGATTGAAGGACACTTGCAGTTCATTGTGAATAGAAATGTAGGCTTCTTCACTGAAGACACATGGGAAATTTCTAACCAGATCTTTCGTTGAAATGACAGCCTGGTTTCATAGGATCGAGTACTGAAAGAAATCCCGTAAATGTTGTCTTTATTGTAGTTATCTTAGCCTCGAGTGATGTTATGAGCGTGTCTAAGAAAATGAAAAACTGGGATCTGTAGAAGCACAGGATGTTTCCTTGTTCGGTTGCCGTTGTATTTGTTCTCTCATCAATGCGACTTGGAGGTCTTCGCACTCGGTGTATTCGACGAAAAGTCTGCTTCTGGGTCTATCCCAAAATTTCTAGCAACCACAATGGAGGCTGATACTTCATCATTAATCTCACATTCTGCTTTTCTGAATCGTTGTAGTAACTCCAGTGTAGATGTCATTGCGATTACTGCAGCAGAAATGTCGACTGTTTCACCTTGAAGGAAATCGGCAAGCATTTTGGTCTTATACATGATATTTTTCAATATCATGATACCACAAAAGAAATCAATGTTGACAATTGAATTGATCAAACCTGATGCTTTCGCCTTTGAAAGTGCATCGCCACAGTCGTCCGCAATACAACGGAGGACATCAATTCAGACAGTCAAGACTTCGCCACACAGCCTCTACTGACTCTGGTCTTGCAGACCACCGGTTTTAGAAAGATTCCGAAGCTTCAGGGCATTTTCAATATGATCTATCGATTCCTTTAGCTGGGTGTACCTCTTGGTGCTTCTTGAGAAGAAAATATAAATCTGTTGAAGGATATCGAAGACATTTCTGATCAAGGATGTAGATTCGCAAGCATGCTCTATTACTAGGTTGATACCGGGTGGCAAGCACTGGATATAAGGCACTTCACGCCCTAAGGCTTCGTTGATCTTCTGCTGAGCACCTTTGTTGCAACCAGACATGCTTGCAGTGAGAATCATATGTCTGAAACTGAACCGCGGACAAAGGGATCTGGCATGTGTTCAGTGACTTAATAATGTCTTGCGCTTGGCCTTCACCTGTCTTGTCGATTGTTTCGAAGTTTTCACAAGTCTCTCTTCCACTTGTAGCGAATGTAGATTCACGGATCGTATAGCCACTGATAGTTGGTCAGTCATAGATATGTCTGGAGTAGTATCCGCCATATACACACACAGCACATTCTTGAATTTTCAACTCGACCTTTGATGACTTGTCTAACTTCCTCTCCAAGTAACTGAATGAACTCATTCTGACTTTGAGGACTCATATAGCTTACACGATACTTCCGTACACTGCGATTATCGAGCCATGCTTTCATTGTTGGTTATGACGGGATATTAACTGAACTAGTTGACAGAAATTGCCATCGGCGTCATCTGAACCACCTCGAAGAGCCAGACCGTTTCTTGTCAAAGTTCTCACGATGTCCAGAAGAATTTCTATCACTTCTCTGCTCTTTTCAATTTGAACCTGGCTGAAGAAGCCCAAATCCTCATGTTCTTGCTTCGTCAGTAAGAAATCGACATGATTATCTGATGAACAAGTTTACATAATCTTCAAGAGCTGCTGCATGCGATTTGCTACCAAAATGTGTTTGTAGCTTGCCAGATTTATTTTTTCGCGACTACCTTTCATTTTTGACCAATCACCAATACCGACCAACCATGATATTTCGGCCTTCTCCCTGTCCGCTCCATGTTGACCAAAATAACGAACAAACAAAGCAATAGGCCTTATCGGTAGAAATGCTGTATTCCAGATATGGAATTCTTTGAACACAAAGGGAGAAATGATGAACTTTGTTTTCCTTTCTTTGACATCTCAGTGCTTCTAGGATAAATAGATAAGATAGGTTGACAGGGTCCATTACTTATCAAAAACTTCTGTTGGCAATCAGTTAATGCCTCAGGCCTTTTTCCTGGATCATGTTCGATTGTGACATATTTTTCTCTGCGTGAATCCACACTGTGAAGGTATCAGGAGAACGCATTTACTCTATCCAATCCATTATCTACGCTAAAGCTTTTGTTTCATTGATTATATTTGTGACTGATTTACATAACTCAGCAATTTCTGTGAAAAGTACGACTCAAAGTGCAAAATATTTGGTCGATCTAAAGACTATATTGGAAATCTTTTCATTGGCGAATTTCAATTTTCCCAACACATTGCAATGTAATTAATCAGTAAAATTTGTTGATTTGTTTATTAACATCGTCTGTGATTGAGACTGTCTTCGATCGATGCCTCACTGAGACTGTCTGAGTAGTAACGATGTTTAGAAATGAGATAAAACTCGGTATTTTGGCTTTTACCCTATTTGAGTTGCGACGTGTTTATGATATTCACTCACTTCTCAAACTGTTTGGAGTTGAATATGAACTATAGAATTTGGGGGAGATCAGGCTTATTAGATTGGGACTCAACAACTTCCTTTGGAGCAGCAATTTCACCAATATCGGCATCCAAATCGACCACATCCTGAAAAAAAGAGTTATGTATTAGTATGAACAAATAATTGCACATCCTATATTATTAGTATACTGTAATATAATACAATTTAAGAAGTCACGACTTTGTGACCCTCTAAATTAATACCGGTATCAATTTTCAACATCTGCAAGAATAATTTTAAATATCTAAAATTTGAAAATATGAAAATATTTCTATGTGTAGAAATCCAAAAATATTTGGCCAGGGGAAGTCCTAGCAAAACTGTTTTTGTCTTTCTGAAAATCAATGTTCAACATCTGCAAGTAATTCTTACTCATTAGTCATTACTAAATTTCGCAAGTAAGATGTATTCGGTAATTTCCAATAGTAAATTACTTAACACAAATATACAGTTATATACACAATATTGCATTCCATCACAATCATTTGTATCTCCAAAATGCATTTAATAAGTTATATTTTAAAATCTAAAACATTATTATCATAGGCATATAAACAATGCAACATGTATAGTCTTGTAAGTTTGAAATGCTATAAAAATATAGGTAGAATCAATTACACAAAATTCATACAAAAGCTGAAATAGGAATTTAATTTCTCATAATTTTCAATTTGAATTTATTCTTAAATCAAAATTACTTCACTTGAGTTGTCTGATGTCAATATTCATCATTTCCCATTTAACATAAGCTTATACCATCAATGGGCTAGTTTTAAGAAATCTCAGATATCAGGTTTAGGATATCAGATTGCTTTTTGGATGAATGGTCGTAAATGTAGGCCTATGTCTGAATTTCCTATATGAGTATGAGGACTTACCGGTTTGGACGTTTGTGTGATCCGAACGATAATATTTTCTGTGCAGCTTCGAGAACATCTCTGAATTTCAGACTCTGTCCAGGATGTTTGGATTCATTGTGGTATTTTCTGTTGTCGAAGTTGAATTCTTTATCACACCTTAGACAGATCACACGCTTTCTGTTCGACCTTTCTATTTTCTTCTTTTGAAACTTGCTCTTACAAAGGAGATAAATCAATTAGAAAATATGCACGATGACCACTTTTGTTCTCCATCGCCTTACTACGATCAGCGGCCTATACGATATGTATTGAATACATTACATCAGATATATTGTAATGTTGAATAGACATACCTTTACAAATACATATTTAATGGTTGCTAATTCATAGTCGTAAATTAAGTTATGATGAACTAGTTGTCCTCAGTTCTGATGTTCACATTATCCTGAATCTATGAATTTGTCAATACAATGTACCTCGTATATATACTGTAGGCCTATATTGAGATAACCTACGTAATAATTCAAGGAATTAGCTTACTAATTGAATTTGTTTTTAAAATAAATACAGAATGTATCAATTATCAACCTGTTTTGACATTACTTGTCACATTTACTCTAACAGCATATGCGTATAAATGTGGTATCTGTTGGAATCGAATTCCGATAGCTACAAAATGCAGTACGAAGGTTATGGAAATCATCAAAAATCAATGTATTTTTAGTCATCATAAGGAAAAGTCTACTTACCATTCATCTTCAATCCGGTGGGCCCTTATAAGAAGCGATCAATGAAAAAATAAATTATTAATACAGCAAAAATGACACGGGAATAACACTAAATCACGATTCATGAATATCAATCTCAAACGTTTATTCGGTCTGAATCACTCTGTGAAGTCTGATTCATCATTTTCCCCAAAATGGAACGGCGCAAAACATGAAGCCTCGACAAAGACATGAGTCATTCATGACAAAGACCATGCCTTGCGCGCGGCTCGCGTACCCATAGAGATGGATTGTTAGATATCGCCGGCGTGGGTTCAGTAGAGAGGTAATCTGTGATCACCACAGTGTAAAAATTTGGTCACAAGACTTCGACAATTGTCAGAGCAGAGCTTGCGTTAATTTCTTGGTAATAATCCGCGTGACGTGTTCCTCGACTCCCTTCCACGCTGCTCTGATTTGTCCAAACCACCGATGGCGACCTGACATTTCTTTGGAAATCCTGCGCTACACCACAGATAACAGGCGTCAGCGTTTCTATCGGTCGTGCAATTCTTCATTGTTCTAGCTGAGAAGATGGTGAACTAATTTCACTTTACGTCAATTTACTACAACTTCCGGTTATCTGATACACATGGTTTTTCTTTATGATAAGTTTGTTCTCAATACGCTGGACTATCTGACTGAGTGAAGAAACCGAGATCAAACGTACGACTACCACAGTGGAATCTACAGCGACTTAAAGTTGAAAGAAATTGGACTGATTCTCCTATTCAAACTGTGTTAAGATCTGAAGGTTTCTGCCCACTAATAGGTTCCGCTCGTGCACCGCAAATTTCGCTGAATTTCCCTTCTAGTGAAGCTTACCGTGCGACACTAACAATCCATTTCTATGCGCGTACCTGATCGTGTTGTAGTATGGACAGAGCGTGTGTGTATGCATCGTGTATGCATTTTCTTATTTCTTTCTGCTAAGTTTGAACGCCTGGCCAACGTTATCATGGGAGATCGCAGTTTGATTTACAAGGAAAAAGAAGTTTGCGCGCTAATATCAACACGGCACAAAGACAAATCAGCCACGAAAATATCCGAATTCATGATAATTGATATTTTCTTCAAATTACCTGAAATATCCCTGAGATACCTGAAAATTTCTAGTATGTAGTTTTGGGGGGGAGCTACGGTCCCCCACACCCCCCGTAAGCGACGCCCCTGGTCATGTGTGGGGTCCGCCTTTTTGGCGGGGGTCCGCCAGCTAGGGTTTGAGCGTTAAAATGTTAAAACCCGAAACGCGACCTAGCTGGTCATTTTGCTGATGAACCCCTTCTATGTTCATTCTTTTCTGGTATGTCTTGTATAAAGATTGTAAATATGTTTTATTGTTCGGTACGCCATCTAAGTATTATTTCTTTCTTTTATATTACCCGATGACCGGCGTGAACGCTTTCAACAGCCCTTTTCAGGGCTACACTTATTAAGTACAGATTGTTTCATAAAAAATGGATCACCCTTAAACATCGCCTTGACTTCAATTTTGTCTAACTCCGCCAAACTTGAACGAATTTCTCTGAAGTTGGAAGATATGTCAGTTGTGCTTACTAATATCATTGTTGGAAATTTCAAGCACCGTAAACTGGGGTGAGTTCGGCCACTTTGAAACACTTCATTTAAAATATTAATTGCTCAGTTTCTTATGCAGCCGAAATGAATATAGATTTGATAATGTCTTATCCATGCCCATGATATCCTTTTCCAATTAATTTGTATATGTCGTTCTTGTTTGATATAGATATCTTTATTTACCCGGTCGAACTCACCCCATAGAGTGGGGTGTGTTCACCCATTTGATGAAATCGCAAACGAATTTTTTATTATGACTGATGAAATTCTTTAGAACTGCATTATACTCATTTTGGTTCATGTTTATAGTGCATATAACTACAATTAATCCCTACATAATTTAACATTTTCATTCGACATTTTATCTTATTTTTGACACATTAATTTAACTTTGATTCTTCTTGCATTCAATACTGAATAGATAGATTGGAAGAAGCGTTTATCATTCAATGAAAAAAAGTTTTGTAGTCCAAAATACCCATTTTATAATCTAAAACAAAAACGAACGAATCATTGAACACAAGACAGGTAGACACTATCAACGAACGTTTGTAGAAACAAAATTATCAAGGAATGTGTAACGACCACGATTAATAGTGAGCAAAGTTAAAGTTTTGAACAATTTGACTGTTGTCAACAGGCATCTCGTCTACGATGTTTGGAAAAACAAAGTAGTTATCATGTCGCCGAAGGAAAGAAAACTTTGTAGTGGAATCATTCACTTTTGACAAGACTTTTCCGATGTAATGGTAGCCAGTACCAGTGGGCCTACCATCAGAAATAAACCGAATCAAAGCAAATGAATCAACTTCAAAACTTGGAAGCTCCAAAGGTTCCGTAGGCAAGGAATGTGCTTCATGCGTTTCATCAGTCACAATCACATTGTCTCCATCTTGATCTTCTTCATTGTCAGAGTTCTCCATCATGATATCGTTCACAGTGACACTTTTGCCTGGCTGCACTTTGAGCTTTCTCTTTCTTCTTGGTTGGTCACCAGTTGGGCCTGGGGGCGTCGAGAGCTCTTTCAAACGATCTAACACAACTCCTGAAACAGCTTCACGCACTTCACTTTGTTGATCACTTGAAAGAGTGCGGGAAATTCGTGAGATAACTTCATATTTGTTGACCGGGTAAATTCCACACTTTCGAAACCCACTTACTATGTTATCTTGAATGGTTGGTGATAGTCTCACCAAAAGTCGATCGAGGAGGCGTGGAAACCAAATTTTGGGCATCACACCGCATTTACGTCCTTCTTTCGATTTCCATTCAGTAAGCACAGCTCGCCAATATCTCTTCATAGGGCCAAAAACACATACGTGGTGACGTCAAAAAGTATCCGGACTCGATATGAAAGAAGAAAGCTACAATATTTTAATCATATTTTTTGGAAAGAGCATCCATTATAGGTAAAGAAAATTGCTTGTTTTGACATTGGATTTAATCAACTATATTTTTGTACAGTTTCTTTAAATTTTTACTGTATTGGCTCATTTTTTTCGAGTTTTAACTTTTCATTGTTACAAATGTTAGAATATTTGGCGCTTTTTGAAGCTTCAATCACCCATTCTTTGATCACATGACGATTTCTTTCCAATTGTAGCACGTGCATGCACGCATAGGCGCAGACAGACAAGTTAATGATTGTGATTGTAATGATGACAGACAAGCTAATAATACAACTCACTGTCATCACCTAACCAAGAAGCCATTTCTGTCAAGGCAAAACGAATTTTCTTTGCTGATCAGCGCGACTTTGACGAATGGCCAACGTGTGTCGGCGGTAGAATATCGTAGCGTTATTCGCTTTTTTGTTTGAAGAAGATGGAGTCAAAGAATATTATAGAAGAACTTCAAAATGTTTTCGGTAACAATGCTCCCAGTCGAACGACAGTTTACTTTTGCAAGGACTTTGCAACTTGTTCATCGCTGGCGGAAATGTGTGGAGCAGAATGGAAGTTACATCGAAAAACTTTAATAAATTTTGTGTTACCTGTAACGAGAAGTATTTGATATAAAAGTTTTGACAAATAATTTCGTGTTTTTGATATCATTAGGTGTAAGAAAGCTTCAAAAAGCGCCAAATATTCTAACATTTGTATCAATGAAAAGTTAAAACTCGAAAAAAATGAGCCAGTACAGTAAAAATTTAAGGAAACTGTACAAAAATATAGTTGATTAAATCCAATGTCAAAACAAGCACTTTTCTATGCCTATAATGGATGCTCTTTCCAAAAAATATGATTAAAATATTGTAGCTTTCTTCTTTCATATCGAGTCCGGATACTTTTTGACGTCACCACGTACATCCAACGGCTGACACAAATGGGTTGCGTTTGGAGGCAAACAAACGAATGCGATATCGTTCTCCAAGCACTTCTCAATCACATCACGAGAAAAATGTGAAGCAAGATTGTCACCGATGATGACTTTGTGGCCAGCTAAATTCCTTGTGAATGGTAGAATCACGCTCTCAAACCAGTCACTAAAGCACACACCATCAAACCAACCAGATCGGGAGCGGTTATAGCGAACGTTTCTGGGCCCTCCCTGTATCCATTGGTCGTGTAGATGTTCGGCTTTGTAAACTACATAAGGATTCAGCATCTTACCATCAGCAGTGCAGGCAAACATGATGGACGTTGAAGATTTGGTTGAATTAAATTATCCGTTCAGGATATTTCACAACCACGGCGAAATATACATTTCACATTTCGAGGGTGCGTCGTGATAAGTTAGTCTCATCAACCCAATATGATGATAACCTCATTAGGAACATCCCCCAACTCCCCTCTTGCAGATAAACTTCTAAAGTATGCATTCATTGTAACACATTGACAATTCATCTCTTTTCATGTGAAATGTTCTGGCACAATTCGTTTGTCTCAAAACTCACGATTCCGAAGAAAGAACCACCTCTACCACCAGTCCATCACCATGCAATGACCAATCGTTATGACTATGGAAATAACCCTGTTTTTACGCTTCCAAGTAACCCTTTCCACCACATAATTCCGAACGTCAAAAGGTTTCACGGGAAATCCCCAGTCAGCCATTGTAGCGATGTTTTGCGATATGATACGTTTCTTCATCTGGAGAAAGAACGCATTGGCTCCACTTCTTCGGGGGGGATGACGACCCTTTAACTGATCTCTCAAGGTCGATCGTGGTACACTGAAGGATGTGCAGCAGCTTTTGTCGAAATAGACATTCCATTCTTGACGGCTTTTGATAGCCTCATCAAGGGACATCATCAGAATATTGGCCGACGTCTTGAGGCACCAACAACTGGCATTGGTGTACGTGCGCATGACAGAGAACGGTATGAATGAATAAGGCGGTGAAACGCTAACTTTGACTCAATTTTCAAACAATCAAGTTCGATTTTTGATAAGTCATTGTATGCATAGCGTGAATGGATGACTATGTAATTCGAAGCTAATGGTTTTTGATCGATATCATTGATATAGCTTCGTTTGTGCTGCTACCAGTTTTATAATGTGCTATTGTTAATATTTCAATTTGAATATCATCATAGCACGCGTACGGACATTCTCTACAAAGATTGCTAATGTCTGCAAGTGACTTTTAAAAGTCAAACTGTTATTGATAAGCACCAAAATAGACGATGGTGGCGAACACTAAGGTGGACGAACTCACCGTCCCCCGCCCCCAGGGGGGGGGCCCCCCGTGGGGAAGTACAAAAAATGGCCCACCTCATGAATTACAGTAGAAACAACAAATATGATGCTAATTATATTCAAGATTAAAACTTCTCTCTCACGTTTCCACTACATTTAAAAGTTGATGAAGAAATTTCCAATAGAACAGGGCTGGGCAGGAAGTACGACCAAGGCAGAAAAATGCAAAAAATGTGATGTATTTAGTTCCACGCTATTTTTTTTTATAAACTGACCTTCTGAAGACACTTATATGTTTTTTTTTTTTAAAACAAAAAAACATGTTCGTGCACTAGCAAGTTGCCGACCCCCCCCCCCCCAACAGAAAGAAGAAAAGGACAAATTGAATATTCCCAGCAACGTAAAAAATAAAACAATATGACTATCTGTGAAAGTGGGCGAACTCACCCCATCATTGCCGAACTCACCCCAGTTTGA
>CAJQUW010005313.1:0-37380 GCA_907163375.1 Prostheceraeus crozeri
AACGGTAACGCTCGCGACAAATTAATGATCATTTAGTTGAATTATAAGTTGGTACAAGACATTCATACACGCTAGTGATCTTTTAATGTATGGAAAATTAATTTCATACCTCTGTCTTTCGGATCACGTCATTGAGAGAACTTTGAATGATTGTGTCATGACTTCCCAATCTCTTAAAGTTGGTAACGCTCGCGACATGAAAAAATCACCTAACTCTTGATACATGTGTAATTTTCAATATTCTATCGAACATTTTTTTTCTGTGTTATTCTTCTATTCATTTTCAGATTTTAGGGAGTATTAGCTAATACGAAAATGATGCTTTTCAACCAAATGTTTCTTTTAAAGCTCAGCAACTTCTAGATGATAGGTAACGCTCGCGACACATTTTTTCCTCAATATATTCTGCGGCTCAGGATGCTAGATTTTGAATAATTGGATGTAATTATATATTTTATGACATCTGTCATACATTGTTAGACTTCACAGACCTTTTCGTTATCGATTTTTTAGTATCGAAATCAAAGAATAATAAGGTGATCAAGCCAAGAAAATGAATCAAGACAGTCAAAAGTATTATTAAGTTAACATATACTGTATGTGATTATTCCAGCAAATACACTTAAGATCATTATACATGTACAATACTCATACAATTAAGAAGGGAATAATCTAGTAAAAACATTCCCAACAAAGTTGAATGAAAAACACGAATTTCTGCAAGAAGACCTAGTGCAATCAATTGTTGATGATGCGATGCTTTATACCTGTATGCTCATCAGAATCACTGTAAACCTTAGCTACCACGCAGCCTTCCTCAACAGAAGAAAAATGATGAAATTTTTGAACACCTGAAATTACAGTTAACATTTTGAAAGCGAACCTCTACTTCCTTTTTCCGTCTCAAAATTAAATCACTCGGAATTATTTTGACCGTAATCCGACCACCTGTATTTGCGTCGGCGAATGATTTCAGATCGTTTATTACTTTTCCACGACGCATACTGGAATGCGCTGCCTGCTTCATGTGGCCTCCGATTCCATCCACAGCACCCTTGCCGTGATAAGATGCAAAGAAGTTCCATATAACGTCAATACCAAAGGCCTTGTTAAAAACCTCGATTGTAGAGAGCGTATACCTGTTCTTAAACTGGCTCGCAGCTCCATCGCTCCATATCTGAACTTTGTCGCCGGACGAAATCAGTCCACTACACTTTAGATCTCGAATAATTGTCTTGAGGAACGCATAGACAGCAAATTTGCAGTGATCAAGGTCGTCACTGAGTATCGCATATGACTTGACCGTATCGCCGAACCAGAACACTGCTGTGAAGATAGTAATTTGTTTCTTATTCCAATGTGCTGATTGGATTTCATTTTGTTGGAAAAAAGAATAATTTTCTGAAAAGTCAACCTGAAGCATCTTCTCTCCACCTGATCGTTGCTTTTCGAACGCTGAGTGCTGCTGATCCTTGATAAAGATGTGCCACAATAAAGTCTTTGAATTCTCGTTCACGGATGCACAAACATCTTTGACTGATGCTTCACATTTCAGTTTCCACAATGCGGGTATCCTGGTACCATCAGCTTTCTTCCACTGGTAGAAAGATATTTTGCTGTTGTTCATCCTCCTCAGATGCCATCAGTTCCCTGGCGCTACATGCTTTGCATGTCCGACTCATACAAGATTCCGATGTACGAGAACAGGTAATCAATCTGACGTAATCTGAAGCCTTGGAGGTCCCTCGAAGTCTTGTAAGAAGTCTGTCAAGACAGATAACTTCAGTCGAAGGTTTTCATGAATTACACAAACACATACGTTGTGAGGAATTTCATATGCATAACGAATGAAGGGCGGACGCATCTTTTGGAAAGAAGTCAATCCGATCTTGACCTCAGAATTTTCTTCGCAGAAGATGGCATGAGCCTCTTTGATAGTCATCAAAAGATGTCTAAGTTGCTTGCGTTGACGTTTACCATCGATGACAAACATTCGACTGTCCTTCATTCCAGGAGAAACTCGAGATATCTTATCAGACAAGTAGAAATTTTCGACTGATACTCGCAGTTCATGGGAAAGTCCCTTCTTTTCACGCCTGTTACTGTCACTGGGATCACAAACTGCATCGTTTTCACGCCTACTTTTGCAGCCAAGAGGTTGACTACCAGTTTCTGCTTATTTGGAGACGAGGTAAAGCTCTCACAACCTTGCGGATACATCGTGCTCGGCTTTGTACCGACGAAAAGCTGTTTTCAAGATTATCTTTAGTTTGGAGTAAACGTCGATTTCGTTCAGTCTTTCTAAGATTCCTTTGCCTCTCTCTGTCGTATGCTCTGACAGCATCACACTTTCTAATTCGCTGTCGATATATCTTGTGTCTTTGCTTTTCTTTTTCACGATAGATTTCGGAGGCCTTCTTACGTTCGCGATAACGCCTTTGCTTCTCCGCGGCACTTAGAGGCATATTTGAACAGAGTCAGAGACGAACTAGAAGCACGCAGTTGACAAACGAAGTAAAACTGATGTCAGTGCATGGTTTCTTATCCTATACCTATGTCGAAGTTATCGATAGTCACGTGACTACGTGAGTAATTTTCTATGGTCTACGCAAAGCTATCGTCGACTGTCAGCCTGATTCTTAGCGTGAGAATTTATCTCAAATTCTCATCTCTGTGGTAATAACATCCATGAATCTGACTGAAGATATCTAATGATATCTTACTTTCTGCTGCAATCATCAACTAAAAAATGATGAATAAGAAATGGAGTGTAAAAGTAACGCTCGCGACACATTTTCAATGAAGTGTGTGAAGCAGAAGAAAAACATAATATTAGATCCAACATTACTATAGGTTTATGCTGAGTAGTCATTGATACTTGACGGTAAAATTTATCATCTATCTTGCGGAATCAATTGCCTATATAACTTAATGTGACAAATTAGTAACGCTCGCGACAATTAAAAATTGCTTGATAAGACCGAATGTGTACCTAAATATAACTACATAATATATGTATTTAACTCCATGATAGATAAGAGGGAGTATTTGAGGTTTTAGAACAGCGCAGATACCTGCACTTAAAGTGATACATTGTCTTATAATTTATTATTTGGTTTTGGGTATGATTTTGAGAGAATTAAAGTTAATGGTGCATAAGGAATTTTAATCAGTCAAATTTACAATATAGAATGGCTGAAATTGATTTTTTGTTCTAAATTCGCATGCTTCTAGAGTCATATTTTCAGAAAATCATGTCAGTTTACTGAGATTGCAAACTTGAAAATCTATCCGTAGTGAACGTTTTCCGCGTCTTGGCCCTTTACTACCAGTTATAGACAGTTGGCGTTATTGATCTAATCACAAACTCGGCATTTGCAAGCATTACGCGTGACTGGTACAACCAGTTCTTTGTCGCGAAAGGCTTGACCTCAAGTTGCCTTTGCTCTTATATTTATTCATTCATTATATTATTACATCGTTAAAAAGAGCCATCTCGAGCAGTCATATTTGAAAAGCAATCTTGCAACTTCATGTGCTCAAATTTGAGTTGCGCACGATGCTCAGATCAACGATGCTCCTCTTTTTGTCATTAGCATGTTTCCAATTTGACGTCATAATATTTATCTGATATTAATAGTTGCTTTCTGTGGAGCTGAACGGTCAATTCGATGGTTTTAAAATGATATCGGCACAATTTACAGTGGAGAAATATTCAATCAAATCCCTTAAACTATAAATTGCATACCGCAAATAAAGCAGAAACACAGTGAAGCTTCAGAGAAAATGTCTATAAATTCTTGATGAATTTGACAGCTAAATCAGCTAAATACAAAAGCGGAGGACATTTTTTCCGATATTTTCAGTTAATTTCCAAGTACTTTTTTTTCGCTGCGGTTTTTCCTGCGTACAGTATACAGTGTTGGTGTGGTCAAGCTATGACTCTTGTGAAGCTTCTATGGAAGTGCGTTGGCTCTCCATTGCAGAGGAGGACATCGCCTTTCATTTTCTTAGCGACTTATCATGAATATTCGCTGTATCTGAAATTGGGAGGAAAGTCTGAATTGAAGGAATTCTTCGCATGATAGAGATGAAACAATAATTTGTGGTCATGGTTGAAAATTCATGCAAAGTCAGCAAATTTGTTAAAATATGGTAATTGCGTTAGTGGGACGATTATTTAGTTTGTCACGAATTTCATGCACAGACTGAGGATGGATATCAAAGTAGCGACGCTCAGCGACGCCAATGATAGTGAATGAACTTATTATTGTTGACATTTATCAATAATCGAGCATCACCAGAAATGTCCGCAGTGACTTTTTCATTAATAGCTGACAATAGAATATTCGTTACAAAACTGTAGATTGTAATATGAAGTTTGGAAGAAGCTTATTGGTTCACATATGAAGAAAGTGGGATTGCATCAATATTCCTATAATTGCCGTAATCCAGAATTTTGTTGATGCATTGGCAGACAGCAAAATAGGAAGAGAAATAATTGGTGCAGTTAGGCAAAGATTGTAAATGGAAGCTTTTCAAACGATCAAAAGAAAATTTTAGAAGAAATGTACAAAGAACAGAGGGGAACAGAAATCAGTGGTTCAGTCACTCCGTTGCAAATATTGCGAATGGAAAAGCTTTGAGGAAACAAAAAGGAACTTTAGAAGAGTAGAAGGAGTTTATTTCCAAAGAATAAAATGGTAGGAAGAGACTGTATAAAGGAACAATATATTGAATCAGACATTGAATCCGTAACAAATGATCTGACTTAAATCAAATTTGATATCAGATAATCAAGAATGACATTTTGTAGAGATATCTCTCCATCATTTTCGAGATATACCGTTGGAAACCAAAAAATTGGCAGCTGGTATTGTCTTCTGTTCGTCTTGAAGGGAAGTTTCGTATTATGTTAGTGAATGCTGAGTGATGGAACCACAGAGTTTGCTCGTTCAACGTTCCGAAGGGATGAGTCGTGTATCGCATAACGTTGAAAATGGCAAACACTCTCTCAGACAATAAGCTGTCAGCTGGCTTTTGGATACCTGCCAGTGCGTGGGTGCTGCAATATAATTTCGATTATACAAGATCACACATCATTGTTTCAATACATTCAATGCTGTAAAGAGGATGGTAAAATCAACAGGTGAACCAAATTTTTTTGCGCCTGCTATCTTCTTTTAGAATGATAGGAAGGACCAACATTAGCGGGAAAACTTGTGCATAATGATCTGGATTCTGAAGGAACCATGGCAACACTTTGATGGAATTTAAAGCAATCCGCAAGCGACGCACGACGTTTTCCTATCTCTTCCAGTATGTACCATCGTTTTGAATCAGTCTGCACTTCTAGTAAGCTGAAAGAGCTAAACCATCCAATTCTGTAGATTGAATAGTATTTCATTATTCAATCGCGTCTGTCTTGTCCAAGAAAAATGGAACGATCAATCCAGAATTTCAGATGCCACCCAATTTTAACATCATGTAAATTGAGGTCTTGCTGCAATATCTCGTGTGGATTAGATGTAGCCCAATAGATGTAAAAATGTCTACTTACTCGTCCATTTAGCTTGAGGCAGGCTTCATCAGTTTCCAAATCATGCTTGTGTTGATTTATGCTTTCAACAGGAGGGGACACACGGCTACCCACAATGGTCTCTCCGTCCCAAAATGACTTGATGATCATTTTCTTGGTAGATGTAGTAACCCGTCGCGGAAATAAACCAATGACTCACAATGTTCTAAAAAAGGCTGCTATAAACACCTGGAATGTACAAAAAGTAGCTGATTCAATCTTTGAAAGATGCCGCAACTGTATTGGAAATAGTGGTTTGCATTTAGAGCATTTGTTGTCATTATCTACATACCTAATACTATTACTTCATTTCATTGCAAGTTTTGATCAGGATCATGCGGGTTCGATTACTTCTGGGTCACTCTACATTGCGCTTGAACGAAGTGCTAAGAAATACATTATTGTTAACTTTCTTGTTTAGTTGCTCGTATTAATCTATTATTAATCCCCGATTACTTTTGTGTTCTATTTTTATATAATTGTCAATTACTTTTTTTCTATAAATTTAGTTGGATAAATTTCGAAACTTCTACAAGGTAAGCAATCTTCGATCGCAGGTCTGCGAATGGAGAAAGATGATTTAGTGAAGCTCTTCCTTTGAACAACTCCCGCACTCTTCATCAGAATGCTAGATAGGTCACTAAGTCCACTAAAAGGAAGAGAGGAATTATCGTCTTTATCCGAAATTCTTCATAATATGACACTATGAAATGGAATTCTCTTTGATTTCAATATCTGTGTAGCCATTACAATACTCTTGTTATTAAAGGTCTTACTTCAATTACTAGCCCGAAATATCAAAATGCTACAGAGATATATTCAACGTTTTCAGTTAATAAAAGAAACATCGACTGTCTTTCCTCAATGGCTTTGAGTCGGTATGCTGATTGACTGTCAGCGCAGTCTCCTGTTTTTTCCTAAAGGAATTTAAGAGAAAATGTTAATATTCGCTTTTCTGGTGCCCAATTGTAAGCATATATATAATTTTAGATAAAAAATTCATTTTCTATTGTCGATATATTTAGTGACCATGGCCACGTCGCATCTTTATCGTGGTTAACATGAGAAGTAATTGAGTAATTAAGACAATAAAAGTGCAGACCAGCAGCGTGAGTAAAAATCAATTCATCATTGATGTGATTATTGTTTGATGAAATACATAGCAAATCAAGCTAACATTCGATAAAAAGAGCTCCAGCGTAAAAGCATTCGTTGACCTTTAGCATCATATTAATTAAAGACTGTTAAATAATATCCAACCAAATTTCATCAAAAATCTTAATAACACAAGGTTTTTCCAAATCATCAAGAGAACAGTTATACTACAATAATGCATACTACAGCCAACAAAAGATATGACATTGCATCCTGCATGAATAACTGCAGACTTGTCATCATTACTTTCAGCTTAATAATAATTTAACGCCCTTCGATAGAAATGATTTGTAACGAACATTCTTGTGAAGCATCGCCTGCATAACTTCTGTTTATGGGTACACGAGGGAAAATCGGCAGAATAACAGTGATGCAAATAAATGGATGTTATGGTCTCTTAATTGTCTTCTGTTTCTTCATTTTTGTGTAACAGTTACTTCTGTCGACGAATCGTTGAAGAATTTCACGGTGAAAATTTTGTTATTAATTAATGTTACATATTAATGCATCAGATGGATAGGAAACATCAAACCATCGCTAGTTTCCTTTTACAGTTAGTGAATGGCATGAGCACGTCCTGGATTTATTAGTAAACAGCGTAAATATTTTGTTTTAATGCTCTTGCAAGAGCATTTTATCTTCTGAAATTCCGTCGTAATTAAAATTTCATTAGATTTCAATTTACTAGCGAATTGAACAAGAAAGTTTTGAAATGCAGCTTCGGAGGGATCTATTCTCCAATGGGAACTAGGTCTGAGCTCTCAATGTTTTATTGAGCACTGCATAAATATAATGAAGCTTTTTTATGGTTCATATCCACTTCTATGAAATTTGCCGAAATTTGATGAAAGCAGTACTGCCTCAGTGTAATCAATGTTTTCTGTTAGTCACTTCGAACGCAAGGGTGCAGGGACGTTCTCATCAGAATCAAGCACATATCAGTTCATCGGGAGTGCTCACCTGCTTCCGTACCTAACCAATGTGTTTACCTTCTACATGTACTTCCAGGTAAAATATAAGCAGTAATCTAATTAGAAAATCCACTTGTGCGTCAGAATTGCAGTAGAAATGGAAAATTAGACCAATATCCATATCGAAGATGTTTGGAGATATCCGTGGATATCCATGGATATTGTAGCTTGAATAATCCCTCATGGATGTTTTTGAATAATCCTACAATTAGATGCTTTGATAGACAATACAATAGTTTCTGCGTTACATTGAAAAGAGGGTTATCTATCCATGATTTAATTTTGCTGAGAGATGCCATGGACTCGTTCAAAGGTACTATTTCTCTCTACATACAAAGCACTTAAACCAATGCATATGGTCATCGTCAGGAGAATTACAGAAGTCATGCAAACAATCTACCTACCTGCTCAGGTGTTCGGAAATTGGGGCCGAGACACGAATCCTACTTACGTTCCTGCTGATGACGTCCTAGCTGGTACAGTGAACGCAAAACCAGTCATTTTAAGGAATAAATGCATTTTATTTTCAATCTCCATTACATTATTCGTGTGCACTCATTTTTTGCAGTTTACTCATTCATCATTCGGAAGTTTCTTGCAAATTTCTTTTTTTGATTTATACTTAATAATTTTTATTTCTTTGTGCTGTTTATTTCCGCTTTTATTTATTCAATTTTTTCTTTCTTTTGTTGCAATTTCAATATTCTATTGCAATCGCATTTCACTAATCATTTTCAGCAGTTTATCTTTCGGACTTTATTACCCTTCTTTTTAAATTGTCAGTACGATCCACATTTTGATGTTTACTCGGCTAGTTTATTTTCTATATTACGTTAGGCAACAACGTGAATGATTTTCTTAATTCAGATAATCTCCTTTTCCATGTGCAGTGAAATAGGCAATTGATAGTATCCTCGTGTATAGATGAAGCTTGTCATAATTGTTTGCGAATTAAAACTAGATAGGATGGGGTACTGACCGGTCCTGTTGAGAGGTAGATTAAATTTCATGAGTAGTTAGTCAACAATTGGTGCATTAATAGGAAGTCTAGTTCCCTACTTCATTTTCTGCATGGAGTAGTTCAAGATGAAACGTTGTAGGTCAATTCTAGCTAGTTTTTCTTTGTCTCACACAAAATGTTATTCCGTATGGAACACGGCATGTCGGCAGAACGGTTAGACGCTTGGGAGCTGGAACAGCTTAACACCTTCCAAAATGTCTCCGTCAAAGAAAAGACAAACGCCCGAGATCTACGAATGCTCTATCATCCGCCGTTACCAGACACTTGATCACTTTCGACAAGCGCTCTCAAGTTTTGCATGTAACGAGACTTTCACATCTTTCATTTTAAAACGTAGTCGGTCATTGCCAATTTTAGAAAGTGTCTGCCTAAAAGTGTTAAAGCCACCTTTGTGCGGAAAGAGTTCCTTTCAAATTCAGACTTTTGTGACTTTCTCTTAGCTTGTTACTGTTTTTTCTCTGAGATCTCCTAATTGTTAGTTTTAAACGAGATTTACAACTCAACAATTCGAAGCATATTGGAATACGGTTGTCCTCTATTACGTCCCTATTAAAGAAAGAATGCGATCTCTTAGAGTCAGTGCAAAGTCGGGTCAATCGAATTGTGTGTGGCACATCAAGTTGTCCATGTGGATACTTCTTGCCTCTTGAGTATCGCCGAAATTTGCTTTCATTTAAGCTTTTTACGAGTGTAGTGAATGACCAGAAGACTCATTCTATTCACCATCTTGTTCCGTCGCGTCTCCCTCGCTTGTGCAAATTCATTTTACCGAAATGCAAACTTGACTTGGGACAAAAGTCCTTCATTTTTAGTATGTGCAAGCTAGTGAACAGCGGATTCACTTTGTAATTTATTACTTTGTTTTTGTTTATATAATTTGTGTTTATATTCTCACGTGAAAAAGTCTCACGATTTTTAGTATTGAGACTCTATTACTTCAATAAACGTTATTTATTAATATTATTATTATTTCTATTTTTTATCCGTCCCGGTTGGTTCTGCTGCATTTTGATTGGTCAAGTGCTTCATTTGTCTTCATTTGTCTTCATTTGTTTCAAGTGTTTCATGTCTGTGCCTTTGTGAGTCAAAGTCATGGTCAAAATGTCCGATGCAATTTTATTCTGCATGTAAATTCACCGAGAGAAGCGGCGTGGCCATGAAAAAATGAAATTTGTTTTCATTACAATATTGTACAGTTGGGCGCAAACTAAACGGTTGAAATTTCTAAATTTTCGGGAATCTGTTAAAATTAGTGATTTGGATTTTGAATTTTTCAAATGTCATTTACAGCGCGATGATGAATGAGTTAGGCGAATGATGACACCAATGGAAAGTTCACATACGAAGCATATTCCACCGTGAACTTCATGCGATTCGGGGCAATGCTTTTGAAATGAGGAGGCAACAAATCACCCAACCGGAAGATGGACGCAATCTCTGAATATCTAATCAATTTCTATAAAGCACTGATCTTAATGACTTGACATTCATTGTGAAACATATCTCGTGTGTGAACTTTCTAATGGGGGTAAGTATTTGTTTGCCGAGCCGGACCGGCCCTTTAATCTCTGCAGACTCCATTTCTTTCGTCACTCTTAAGAAACTTCATTTTTCATAAATAGCGACTAGAGGGATTGCAAACAAAACCTCAGCAACATTTCAAAATCTGTCTTAAAACTGGGATGTAGGGCTGGGCGCCGTCCGGTCCGACGCACGGTCCGGTCCGGACCGTGCGGTCCGAGCGATCCTCAATAAGTTAAAAGAAGTGACTCATTTTGTGGGAATGGTCTCGACGCTCGGTCCTCATAGGTGAAATGGGCATAATAATATACTGTAAGCCATGTCTATGTGACCGTAAGATGATTACATTGGTATCCAGAGAACCCTGAGTGGGTGTAGTCAAAGCACAGATATAAATATTTGATTAGTTGGTTTACGCTTATAGGAGTGTTACAGAAGGTTTACTTTCAGATAAGACAAATTCTGCAATTCGATACAATCGATAGCCCGCATAGGTTTACTAAATTGTTGAGGCCTAACCAACACGGCTCTTTTAGTAATTGAGAATTCATATTTTGTGCTTAGACCTAAGGTATTAAGACAATAAGACAAGTAAGCAACATTGAATATAGCCCTGTCTATTAGCTTATCTTCTTAATCACACTTATAAATATAGGCCTATGTATCATTCTGTTGCCGCACTTGTATACACATGCTGAATTTATTGCTAAAATTAAAACAACATGTATACGCTTCCACAATGAGGCCTATCATGAGCGAGTTGGAGTTGGAGCAAAATACCACCATCTTGGTTTCTTTGCCGGCCACTAGATCTCTAGAAGCTTATTTTCTGCGCATTATGCAACTTTTGACCGAAGGATAATAAATTTGGCACAATACTTTTGGCGTGAAAGCTATTTTAAAATTTGAATGTTTAGAATATTTTGGCTGATTGCGTTATGCATTCACTTCTATTGAATGTTGCGGAATCAATTCTTGATGAAATATGTTGAGATTACATAAAGGACTCTTCCTATTAATATAGAGATATTCACAAATGTAAAATCTTTGAATTTGAAATTATCTGCTTATTATGTGTGGATGTTTGAAGTTTGAAGTCCGAATTTCAAATATGATTTTGTACTTTTTAGTTCTGCATTTGATCAGCAATTATTGAAATTGTTCAGAATCTTATTGATTTCAGTGTCAGCTTTTCGATAAAAATCACCGCATTGGGTTGTTCCTTCACCTGCAGAGACTAAATACTAAAATGTGCGATTTTAATGATATTTGAACTGAACTGAAAGTTTCAAATATTCGACCTTTTTCTCATCTAATGCAATGATGTAATCTCAGAGCAATTACAGTCCGTTTCATAAAAAGTGGATCATCCCAAAATTTGACTAAATAAAGCATAAGTATGACACAGAAAGCATTTTTCATGTTATTTCATGTCCCTAATATATTTAAATGTCCTTATATAATCTGATAAGCTATGATACAGTAACGGTTCTTAGGAAGCTAATATTTTGTGGCCCTACCTGTATTGTCAATGACACTACCAATTCGTCTAGGCATTGATTCGATGATATCGTTGATTTTTGACTGATCTAACTTTCTCCACTCTCTTTTTAACAGTGACGTAAGTTGTGATACGCCATCTGTAGGTAGCAGTGAACGACGAACGTTGCGTTTTAGAATACTCCATACATTTTCTATGGGATTCAGATCAAGAGAACGAGCTGGCCAAGATAGTGTCCTAAGCCCTAATTGAGACTTGCATAAGTTGACTCTAATACTCCTCCTGTGACACGTAGCATTATCATCCATAAATAACCAAGTCGATGAATCACCAAGTTGATCTGTCATTTGGCCAATGTTCATTCGTAAAACATTCACATAACGTTCAGAATTTATGCTTCCTTGCTGTGTGTGAAGTTCAGAGCGGCCGGCCATTGGTCCAAATGCCAGCCCAAATCAGTAGAGTCGCACCACCTTGTCCCCGGGGACGATGCAAATGTCTCGGAATTTCCTGATCAGATTTTATCCATAATCTCAATCGACCACCACTATCCTTCAGACGGACTGATGCCTCATCAGACCAGACAACCCGATCCCATTGATTTCGCCAGTGACAATGACTCATTGCCCATCTGAGACGTCTTTTTTATATGCTGATCTGATAATTCGATCTGAGAGGGCCTCTTACAGCTCTTGAAATTCGACTCAATAAGTCTTCTACGAATAGTGGACTTAGAAATAGACGAGTCTAGTGCAGCCATCTCAGCTAACGAGAGACTTGGATCAACTCTAACAAATCTCAAAATTAGGCGGTCTCTACGTTTGGATGTTTTGCGTGGACGGCCAGAGCCCTCTTTACGACAGAGTCGAAAATCATTATTATGCCATCGATGCACATTTGTGTAAGGGACATTTAGTCGCTTGCTTGTAGCTCGCAAAGAAAACCCTTGTTTCTAGCAAAGCTGACACTTTGCCTTTTGTGAATGCGATCTCGTTATTGTTCATTTGTGCTTTGTGTTGTTTTCAACCGGTAAGAGATAGATTTCTAGCTGAAAGCAATCAGGAGTGCTGCCAACACCACCGCAACGAAGTCAGGAAGCTATGGAACATGAAGTCCAGTTAATCACATGTAGCAGTTACATTATTGTTGATGAATAATGGTGCTTATACTGGCTCTGATTGACCGATTTTCTTTATTTTTGTTTTGCTTGATAGCTTTTGGCTTGTAGAACAACATATTACATAACAAAGGAAACAAATGTAATTTTATAAGAGTGAGGTATGATTTTGTGTAACATTGATAAATGAAGATCAAATTATCTACTACTTTTTTATCTATAACAGGAAAACAACTCAATATTCATGCTTGAAATTTCCAACAATGATATTAGTATGCACAACTGACATATCTTCCAAATTTCAGAGAAATTCGTTTAAGTTTGGCGGAGTTAGACAAAGTTGAAGTTAAGGCGATGTTTAAGGGTGATCCATTTTTTATGAAACAATCTGTAATAACACTGTTCAACATAAAAATTGTTTTCTGGCTAAAAGACATTGTTTCTCGGTAAATCAAGTGCGCTGATCACGAATTTGAACTTAGTTTTTGTCCTTGACCTCTATTTTTCTTTCTATACATGTACATGTTTTTTATGTCCACAAGTCGGTTCATACCTTAAGTCTCAGATATTCTAACTTGCGCCTGAACGTTCATCTCGGCATTGCGTGCACTAGCACCACTGATGACGTAATTGTCACGTGCCATTGAGACGCACGCGCACACAGGCTTGCTAGACGGTGGAACACAGCTCACCCGAGCAAACCCTTACATTGAAATCTAACGACACAAGTCGATCCATTTTAGAGTTTTATGATTTTCGTCGCAACATGTCGCGCTCCTGCAAACGGTCACCGAACAGTTTCTGTTACATATGTGGAGAATATATTTTGAGAGGTCGAGAACAAGCAATTACTCCTACGATAGAGGAAGCATACGAGAAATACTTTCAGTGCAATTGGGTGATCAAGACAAGCCCTGGTCTCCACACAAGTGCTGTTCCAACTGCGCAGTCACATTGCGAGGGTGGCTGCATGGCACTCGTAAAGCAATGCCGTTTGCCATTCCGATGGTTTTGGAGGAGAACCCAAAGATCATACGACCGACTGCTACTTCTGATTGACTAATGTCAGTGGAAACAATTCCAGAAATAAGAAGAATTTCAGCTATCCTAACTTGAATTCAGCATTACGACCCATCGCTCACAACGAAGATCTACCTGTACCGACTCCGCCTAAGAAATTCGATGCAGCAGAGCAGTCAGGAACGAGTGGCAGTGAGCCAGATGGTGCACAGCGGTGGATGCGGAATACGAACCTCCAACTCATTCGACCGCACCACATCTCATAACCAGGTGAGATTAATGACCTGACTCGTGACCTCAGTCTCCTAAGAACCAGCAGAACTGTTGGGTTCTCGTCTGAAACAGTGGAACTTACTTGCCTCAGGCACAATCATATTCTTCATTTAGAAGTCGTCAGAGCAACTTATCATCTTTCTTCGACATGCAAGACACACTTTGTTACTGCCATGACATTGATTCTTTGTTCCAAGTGCTTGGCGTAGCTCATAAGTCAGAAGAATGGCGATTGTTCATTGACAGCTCCAAGCTGAGTTTGAAGGCAGTTCTGCTCCATGTAGGGAACAAGCTCCCTTCTGTTCCTGTCGGACATGCAGTGCACATGAAAGAGTCCTACCACAATCTTGAGACACTGTTACAAAAGATCGAATATTCAAAGCATCAGTGGGTCATTTGTGGTGATCTGAAGGTCATCGGGCTACTACTTGCATGCAAAGCGGATACACGAAGTACTGCTGCTTTCTGTGTGAGTGGGATAGTCCGGCAAGAGAACTTCACTATGTCAAACGAGACTGGCCACGACGAGACCAGCTACGGCTGGTCATAAGAATGTTCGCTAACCAACCACTTGTAAATCCAAGAAAGATACTGCTCCCCGCCCCTGCACATCAAACTCGGGGCTCATGAAAAATTTTGTGAAGGCGATGGACCCAACCAGTGACGGTTTTCAGTATTTACAGAGAAAATTTTTCACGCATCAGTGAGGCAAAGTTAAAGGAGGGTATCTTTATTGGTCCACAGATTCGTCAGTTGATGTTGGACAGCAATTTCGACGAATCGTTGAATGTGAATGAATTGGAAGCATGGAAAGCCTTCAATTCAGTTGTAAACCATTTCTTGGGCAACACTAAGGCAGCCAATTACGAACAGCTGGTTGATGATCTTCTTCGTTCTTACAAACAGTTAGGCTGCAACATGTCTCTCAAGATACACTTCCTTCATTCGCACCTGGTTTTTTTTCCTGCCAACCTTGGGGATTTTAGCGACGAACACGGAGAGAGATTCCACCAAGAAATCAGCTACATGGAAAAAAAAACACGCTACCAAAGCAAGTTGAGTCCGCACATTTGGCAGACTAGTCTACTGTTGGACTTTGCAGAGAGAGAGAATCACCAGAGACCGCGTACAACAGAAAAAGTTTAAGAAAGAACTTTTAGCTGCATCATGGTAAAGGTTTGCAATGACTTTTTGCTCTCCTTTGTTTTGTGTGAAGCAGTAAGTAAATCTGCTGATGTCATATAGTGTAAAGGCAAATAAATGCAGAATGCATGATATTTTTGTTTTTGATTTTAATACAGTGAATAGCAAGGCGGTAAACTAGTGATCGAAAACGGGCAATATGACTAAAATTACTATAAGAAAGGATTCAAGGAAAAGTGGACTTGATCTTATTCTAATAAAGATCAGGGCCCTTGTGCAGTCCCCCCACATTTTCAATGCTGCCCATGTATTAGGGTTAGTGCTATGGTCTGGGTAAGGATTTAGGGTTAGGATTTTGGATTGTATGTATTTAGTTTTAGGGTTAGTTTTAGGTTAGGTTGGGGCCTAAGTTTTACCCTGACCCAAACCCCAACCCTGACATCAACACTGGCATCATGGAAAATGTCGGGGCGGGGGACTGCACAAGAGCCAAAATCAGTGTTTTTTTTCAAAATCATAATCCTAAATATTGACCGTAGAAAAAAAAGTAGAGGTCCTAGGAAAAAACGGTCAACGGATTTGTGATCAGCGGCACAGAATTAGTAGGAAACGACTAATTTCATTTAGGAAACAGACAAAAAGTCAAAAAATGTTGAACAGTGTAATCATCGTTTTATTAGCCGCCTTCACCAAATCTTTCAATTAGTTTCTTCAAATTTTTGAAGATAGGAGTTTTTTGAGCTTCATCTCAGCCCAGGGATGACCTTAAAAATAAAAGTAATGCTGTTTATCTGAATCACCTTTCCATGCCCTTTCGATTGATGTGTGGTTTGGCGACATTGGTATAATAGTATGGGAGAAAAGAAGGGGACGTATTCATCCCCTTCCCAATTAGGTGCGTTCGGAAATCTGGCCTAATGGGGCGAGAGTCCAGAGGGGGTGATCCGGTGGAATGCATTTGTTATTCACTCAACGAAGTAAAGGCCTTCAATAGTCGAAGAGTTCCACCAATTCCTGATAGTAGTAAAATCTATTAATTTTATTGACGTCTGGAGAGAGAGATACAATAAGTCATTTTCTGAAGGTTTCCAGAAAACATGAACAATTGATTGATTCTTGTCTGAAATCCTTGAATGTTTGGATAGAATATTTATCGACTTTAGTTCAAATATGAAATCATTTCAATGACTGGAAAGAACGGCACAAACTGAAGTGTCATTCTTCCGTGAGACAATGGCTACAACAGGAATGAAAGCATGTCACAAACAGATTTCACTCCGAAAATATCAAAAAAATATTTCTTCCATAGAAATCACAGATGAAATCTTTAAACCGCGCACCATTCGGGTATTTTGAAAAGAAATATCTCTAAAAACATTCGAAGCGACAGCAGGCAAATTTTAAAATACTGATTGCGCTAAATGCAATAGGTTAGTCAAGCATATTTTCCTGTGACCAGAAGCTGTTGAATAAGCAAAAATGCAGGTGCTGAACATTAACGGCTTATGGGTAACATTGTGCAGGAGGTATTGAAAATGTTCATCAGGTGGTGCCGCGGGTTAATGTTTCACACCGATCGATAGTTTTTACTCTAAAGGAGAACTGTCTTGGATCACTTCGTGAATTTTCATGCTTTTATAATTGCTATGACAACTGATGTGTGGTGATGAGGGTTTAATCCTGCCAATTGACACAGTCGCAAAAGTGGCTCATAGCTCAGTTGGTAGAGCACAAGTCTAGTTAACATTGGTCGTAGGTTCGAATCCTACCAGCCGCACATCCTTTGCATGGCAATTTGATCCATCGCTTATGTAATTTCATCGTTGATAGTCATCACTGAAGTTAGTATACCAGTTACAATCAATTGACGGCGAATTTTTAAAACCCTAAAGAAGCATTCATTTTGAGCTACAACCTCAGTTGAAAAATGAGAACAGATCTGAATCGCCGTCACCATCTGATAATGCAAATCATTAGCAAAAATATTCCATCAATTTACCTCAACATGTGTAATTCATTCTTGTGTTTATGCTTAGCTCCGCCTCGTGATTAATATTTTGACTATGAAAATTTGTCTCGTTTGACTGGATTAAGTTGCATCAAGCGATGCCGACATTCCTTATTAAAAAGTTCAAATACATCATGGCAAAATCATTTTCTATAAACATGATAGATAGATTTCTGCTGATTGAAATTATCTCTCAATGAATAATAAAGGTCATAATATAAGGTCATAAATATGATAGAATAATGGGCATTTTGAACTGTGCCATACTTTCGAACGGAAACTTTCTTTGAAATTTAGAAATTGAAAAAAACCATGCCATGAAACATGCAGTCAAACAATTTAGAGCCATTTGATAACAGAATTTACGCCTAAAATACGACGGAGATGGATCCGCCGTCCTCGGTGGCGTTATAATTGGTCTAAATCTGATCTTCATTATCATAAAGATTAAAAAGGAGAACTTTATCTGATAAAGACGAATGCCTGTTGGAATACATTTGATCTGAATGCAAACACACCCGATAAGGTGAAAAACACACACATAATCCATTAATCATTCTAACACCGCACATCAGTGCATCGGCGCAACAAATGCTGGCACTTACCATTTGACAAGGAAATCCAAAGTCATTTCTAACTTCAATCAAAGCTAAATCAAATTAGTAAGAATGTAGAAAATAGATGAATTATACAGCTTCGATTACCCTATCCATCTAAATGCATGTCTACATGTCGAGAAGTTGAACAAATTCACTTTAGGTAACACCAAATTGCGAAAAGAGGCGCTTGTACACTGTGAAGCAAAATGGTCTGTATTGAAAGTGCGAAAGACTCTATATCCATAGGTTCGGAGAGTGGTCCGTATTTAGCAAGGGTCCGTATTACTCTGGGGTCCATATAGTAGGAAAAAATGTCTTTAAGATTTATGGGCCGGTTAAATCGTCCCACTATTTTCTACATAGTTTAAAAGGATAAACTTAGTAATCTTACTTAGAATAAAATAACCCCATTCTAAAGTTTTATTCTAAATAGACTTAGATAAACTAACCCCATTCTTCACTTTCCACCATTATCCAAGAGGACACTTTGTCTTACAATTCCTCGGTTGATTTGTCAATTTTTGTAAAATACTTAGCAAAATGTTTGCAACTATAATTACCAAAGAAGATAATAACTCTATTTTTTCAAAGATTTTTCCAATTCTTATAATCAGTTGATAATTACGTACTTTATCCACAATAAATTGAGCCCTAGATGACTATTGTGTGTCATTTCAATTTTGAGAGGAGATATTTTGGCACCTGTGAAATATGTTCACAACATTACTTATAAGCTCATCTGACCCGTTTTGTCTTTTGTGCCTCAAATACGTACTCATCCAGAATTCGGAATGTATTTGTTAATTCGGACCTTCATTTGTGCAATTTAAATACGGACGGTTTTCCAGATTTTATGCAGAAGTGCATCTTTCTAGCATTTTTCTTTGCATTGCATTACATAATTATTTATTTTCTTGTCATATCTGGACAAATTATTTACAAAGAATATGCAATTTAGAAAATGTGACTGATAAATTTCAAACCCTTTCATGCTCTTAACCCTCTGAGACCTGAGAGGGGTTCAGTGGACCCCTTTTACAAATTCTTAGTTTACCTGCTGAAATCGATATCAAATAATTAGGAAAGTCGATTTTAAGTAAAACAATAATGCCTGCGTGTAGTTGGTCGAAATAACTAATCCTTTGAGTGCCTTTCAGCATTCTCAGTAAACAAATGCAAAATTTGGTGTTTTTGCAATTTGACGACATTTAGCACAATATCAGTTGTAATAAGAGTCGGTTTTACGATGTTTGCTGTCGCCATGTAACCTCAGATAGTTGATTTTAATGAAATTGATTTGAATGAAAGGATTCCATTCGGCTAACCCTTACATTTGGTCATTTTTTCAAATATATCCAAACCAATGGCAAATAGGCCTAAACTGAGCCACAATTGCTGCATTTTATGACTCTCAAAACAGCTGTGGAGATCTCAAACTCATCAATTGCTGCAGTGAAAGCTCTGCCAACAGTCTGTTTTCAGTGTTGAACTGTGGTTATAATGATAGCTTTCATTTTGAAATTTGATTTATGCTGATTTGTTCAAGCTTGGTTCAAGCATGTCAACCAGTCAGGCACGATCATGTGCGAAAACAAAATATTCACATTTTGCGGTCTTCTAGCGTAACGCACATCTACGAGCATGATGTAAACAATTAATAAATGAATTTCACTTATTAAGCATCATGGTGAACATGTCCAAAATCATTCTTCATGTGATAGTAAAAAATTTGTTATGGGAATTTCTACACCCTCTGAGATCTAAGGCTTGGCCTATCTACTACACTTCCACTGATTCAATTGAGATGAAATTTAACATGTAGATCAAAAATGATGATTTTGCATGTACATGCACATGGGCGGTTAATATATCCTCACCACAGATAGTAAAATAGAAAAATATGGCTCCGGGGTCCACTATGCCCCCCTTCAGCTCTCTGAGGTTAAATACGGACCATTTTGCCCAAAAGTGATAGTATGGAATACTTCTTTCTCAATGGACTTGAATGCATTAACTCGAAATTAAGGCTTTCATGATAACATCTTCATAATTGAGTTGTCATTTAATGCACACACTAGAACACATTCAAACTTTCAACTTCCAAGTCAGGATTCGCATTCTTGAGGTGCCAGCCTTGAATGGAGAAGTCACATGTTTATTGAGAATAAGTGTGCACTGCACATGTACATTTTGTGGCGTATGAGACCCTCCACTAATTGGTGAATATTTCATTATTTACCAAGTATTGATTCGTTCTCAAACATGGGATTGCTGCTTAGCGTTGTAGATATCTCTTCGACAGACTCAACGCGTCTTACAGTGGACTATAAAATTACGTGATCTGCTGGCATAAGATCATCCTAGGCATTGAATGCCTCCAAAAGTCTTGAAAGGTAAAGAAACTCCATCAAGGAAAGTATCCCAGTCACCTGCCATGTTGGGCGTCTTGCGGTGCCTTTCTGTTTTACGTGATTGCATCGAAATTCCCTCCTACAAAGTGAATGTATTACTTTATCAAGATCATTTTTGCAGATCAATTTACGAGATCCGCAATTGATTTCATCTGAGTTCACCTTTATAGGACATAATAAAATTGCTCAAAAACTTCAACTCATTAAAAGTGCTCAGGTTTTTTTATAATTGCTATTACTTCTGATTTCTATTTCATGCTTCAGCATAAACATCTCTCTATCTACCTCAAACATTCTGATTAAATCCATTCCAATTTCATCGGATTCATCATAGACTCCACCACCGTTGAGTCATTTCGGCATCCCTGAACAGTTTCTTTCAATCTTTAGATCAGTAGTCAATTGAAGCCTTTCCGAGGGGCGATCTGACCATCAGATCTAATAGACGCTAAAGCTTTTCCAAGCAGTCTGCTGTGACAGTCAGCGTTGTCAGACGTCTTGTATTATGGTGGGAATAATTGAGATCTTAAATTTGGATTCAAAATAGATTTAAAGTCGCAAAATTGTAGCACCTCCTAATGAAGCTTACAATTTATCGAGCTCAAATTTACGCTGAAGGAAAGAAATTGGCATGCGGAGGGGGCATCTTGACACGATATCACAGATTCATTCGCCTTTAAATAAATATAGTGTGATTACATGCAACATTGACTTCTGCACATTCGAATTTAATGAGAGAAAGAAAGCCATTCACAGTGAAAAAAAGGCTCATGTAAGTTGAAACAGAACGCGGGAGCACATATATTAGTAAAATAGTTTAGCTGATACAGCTGTTGTTGTTGCTGTCTATGGAAAGTGAAATAAAAGTCTATGGAAAGTGCTGTCTACAGTGAAATCTGTAAAAACCTGAATTCATCTAGATCAAACAATGAATCGAATCTCGTCCCTTTCAGTCATGCAAATTACACATGTATGCATCGCCACATACAACCTTAGTGAGTTCTCAACTTCAAACAGTTGAATACGGCTTTCTTTGAGGGAACACTTTCGGTACTTCTATTCTCCCCCCCCACATTTTTCAAGTTTTCCAAAATCATCAAATGTCGCCAAAGTTAGTCACATTGGGTTTAGAATAGACTTGATCTGTCACTGAGTGACACTACAGCACGACTGAGAAGTTTTACGTGAACCCTGGGATGAAGGATTGGTCCCTTGGATACTCAGCTAGAACACAAGGTACTGTGTTCATGAACTTCGTGTGATTGTTGTCTACAGACAATTGACGAGCAGTTGTCTAATTCTGAGGCTGCAAATGTTCTACAAGTCAGACAAGAGGAGTTTTGCACACTCAACGCTATGCCACGTCAGTGAGAACAGGTAGGAGCAAGAGAAGACCGTTGACGATGCAACACTTCCGGGTGTCAACAGCAGAAATGTGGGGGGGGGGAAAGAATAGAAGTACCACGCTTTCTTCATTCATTTCTGTTTTTCATTCTTAGTACTAAAGAAATACTTCTTGAAAGCAATCTATTCCTCAATTACGATTCAAACGATGTATCAAAATCCCGACGCGCATCGTCCTGCGTATAACATCAAGGATGCTGGCCCCGTCTATGTACTTTGTGTGACCTAAATGAACAAGAGACAAGATTCTCACGATGTCAAGCAGTCTATCATGCAAAGCAATTTGAATTGATTATCGCGCCTATTTCTCGTAAAGTTCAAATCGTAGAAATCTGTTAATCGAATTCTTCACTTCATTTCAAGTTCTCTTCGATGGACACTGAGACAAACGCGAAGCAGAAGTGGAAGCTGTTATTTTAATCAAATAGTTAAACATGTGTTCAATCATTGGAATTGTCCTTCAATTCAAAATGTCAAATGCAGTGATATTATTGAGTGGAAGAACTTTATTGAGAGTTTATGAAGATGTCACCAGGTGTGCATGCTGATCATACAAATGTCTACCTTTCAAAGTCGGAACTGGAAATTCAATCCCTCTGTCACCGTCCAAGGAACAACGATGACCCCGTGAATAATTAAATGTTTAATTTCTTTTCTTCAATATATTTGACGTTTACGAAGACTGTTTAGCCACTCTTCTTACCTTTGGAATTCGACACTTTGCGGTTCAATGAGATCTGAACTGAGCATATTGCCGCTACAAAAATTCAATTTCTTCCGAGAGTTCTCAATCTGGATGTTTGACCATTTGAAGACTTCAAATTAGCCCATGAGAACACTCACGTGCATGGTGACTCGCTGGTTAATATCTTTAATATATTTCAATCGCACGAACGTATTTTTATTTCACTCATCCCTGTACTTTATCTTCTTTTCCTGGATACATTCTAATTACTAAAGTACTGCCGACTTGTATGAAAATCTAAATTTCTATATCACTGATTTAATGTGTACAGTACATTAAGCGCTTAATGTTACTGTACACATTATTGTTTCGTGAAATAAATTATGATAAACACAGATATTTTACTTTACACATAGAAAGACTCGTCATAGATTTAATGCACTCGTACATTGCATCTATGACTCGGACTTTCTAAATGTGTAAAGTAAAATATCAATGCTTTATCATATACTTAGAGAATGCCAGTCTTATTTATAATGCTCTTTCAATATAAATTTCTATCTAGGTGAATTTCCCTGCCCTGAAGGCAAGATATTGATGCTAAACACATGGAGCGTTACCAAGACAACTGGATGAAGATTAGCAGGATAAGTCAGATCAGGTAGATATCTACAAATAAATGTCTGAGAACGACAATTTTAAAAAACTATCTGTGCTCCAAGTAGAGTGCCCTAGGGTACACTATCCAGGCCTCGAAAAAAGAGTGGCATTTTCTAAAACAGAGGAGGATTTCATGTGATTAGCAACGATATCTCGTGACGACTAACCCGGCTAATCACATGAAATCCTCCTCTAACTAGTACTTATGGATATCGAGTTGACTGATGAGATGACGTGAGGCTACAATGATCGTGCATTTTAAAATTGAAATGACAAAGTATGAGGCAGCACCTATATTTTAGATACGGTCTAAAGAAGTCATCTGAAGAATAAAAAGTCAAGCATTTTCATGCGCTTGTTGTTCATAAACTAAGGATGAATGACATTCAATTGTATGTAGATTTGCGATAAGAAAGTGACAGTTGACATTTTGAAATTTTGCCGATTTTTCGGCTTCCAAGCAATAATGTAAAGCAATAACATACTTTCAATATAGATCATTTGCACACTTTTCACTTCGAACAGTTCATATTCATTTTCAATCATTTGGAATATGGAGTAATTATGTTGGAAATAATAATGTTAATAATGTGCATGTGCACAAATATTGCTATCAACTAAAATACGCCTTAAAAATGAATGAATAGTAAACTAAAGCAGAACATCCAATTGTTCATTTTGAGTCATTTAGTTGCCACACCAAGTTGGGAGCAATTTTTGATCAGTAATGATGAGTTGTGAGTAAATTCCAGACAGCAAAATGTTTTCCTTGACAATTGAAATGATGGAAAAGGCATCCATGGTTTATGTTTATTAAGGGTAAAATGAATATTATCATCTAAATTACTGTTTCCATGGACACTTTTAGCTCTGGACATTCAGCAAGAGAATTTACAGAAATTGTCTCATTAGACATGTATTTCCCATAAACGAACGTACAATAGCAGGACACAACGCACAGTTCAGGAGAGGGACCTGAAGTTGATCCGATGAAAACTACAGAGATCGCTGATACCATATACAACTCTATTTTAATTTCCTTGCAGTGTGACAAACCCTTGTAGACACGGAACTGTACTACAGGCATGATCAGTATCGAACTGTGAAGTTAGATTCCAGATAGCGACATTGGAGAAGGATTGCAGAATGATTGTGAAACATTGCAGAAAGCGAATTCGCGTTTCCTAAAATGCAGATTATCGACGGAAAATGGCGAATCAATTCGATATCCAAACAACAAGCTACAGTTAGTGACGTAGAGATGAAAGAGTTGATAGTCCGACGTTCTGCAGTGAGCGAGGTCGAAAATGAAGCCTTCTCCAGAATAATCAATTGAAGGTCACACAACGAGCGGTTACACGAGCGCGAAGCGCTAGTGGGGTGACCGAATTGTCGCACAGCAACGTCTACTTGTCGCCCAGTAACAGTGTAAGAAGTCACAGCCCAGCGTGTTATAATCACAGAATTTGATTGTTAAAGTGCATCACTTTGCTAGAAGTGATTGCTGATTCAAAACGATGGCACATGCACGAACTTACTAAGTGGACAAAAAGACATTTTTTAACACCTTCCAGAGAGATAGAAAAATAGTCGTACGTCGTTTGCGGATTGCTCTGAATTCCTTCAAAATGCTCCGATCGCCACGATTCCTTCAGATAACAAGAATTCAGATCATCGCGCAAAAGTTTTCTCGATGATATTGGTCCATCCGATCATTAATAAAAGAAGTTAGCAGGCACACGAAAAAACGTTCACAAACTTCTCTGAAGAACTTGACATCGACTGTGACTCTTTACTGTGTGATCCGGTTGATAAGAGTCACTGAAACTTCGTAAAATTTGAAGTGCTTAAGGTTGAACTTGCTGCTCATTGTTCGATTGCTATGGTATTATGTCAGCAGATTGTGCCATTTCATTAACGCTACATGTTCCAATCATAGAAATTGATAACAATAAAACCTCTAGAATGGAAGTAAAGCTTCATGCAATACACAATGGTGGCACAAAAATCGCACGCATTTTCACGTAAGTAGTAAGCAAATGACAAACACTCGACCGGCGCCCCCCCCTCTGGAACGGCAGAGTGTCGTGGTCGGCCGCCGTGGTGCTTCGGGTCTGAGTCCCCCCCCCCTCTGGAACGATAGAGTGTCGTGGTGGACTTGGGCGACCGCCAGGATTAGTGTTGAGGCTATAGTGTGTGATGTTTTTGGTGCAATCTGCTGAATGTTGGGTTGTAAATGGGTTGTTTCGAGTGGAAGGAGTGTTCGGATGAGAAAACGGAGTCCAGATTCGGAATCTACGTGAAATTTTGGGTTAGGAAGGATGTTTCCAGCGAAATCGGAGAGAAAAAATTTTCGGCTGACGTCCCCCCCCCCCTACACAGCTTGCTTCGATTTTGGCTTCTAGTGGACGGATTTTGTCGTGCGATAGCTCGTTTGAAAGCTAAGAGTAAGACAAATTCAGTGAAAGAATCGGCTTGTTCCTATCTGTCTTCGTTTAGATGTGAGACGCCATTTAAGATTTTGGGACATTGGTGAAAAACGACAGAGTTAGAATTTGGGACGTTTTGGGCTGTAGCTTCAAAACGAAGCATCGGATTGGAAAACGGATTTCAGATTTGGAATCAGCGTGAAATTCTTTATCTGTATAGTGAGTTTCAAGTCAATCGGCGAGAAAAAATTTTCAACATTTTTCGAAAAAACGACAGAGTTAGAATTTGGGATGTTTTGGTGTGTAGCGCCCAAACGAAGCATCGGATGAGAAAACGGAGGCCAGATTCGGAATCTACGTGAAATTTTGGGTTAGGAAGGATGTTTCCAGCGAAATCGGAGAGAAAAAATTTTCACTGACGTCCCCCCCCCCCCTCTGGACAGCTTGCTTCGATTTTGGCTTCCAGTGGACGGATTTTGTCGTGCGATAGCTCGTTTGAAAGCTAAGAGTGAGACAAATTCAGTGAAACAATCGGCTTGTTCCTATCTGTCTTCGTTCAAAAGTTAGAGCGGTTACAAGATTTTAGGTCGGAGCTCGCTTACCTGAAAAAATCCTAAGTGTCAGAGTGACTTTGTATGGGTAAAAATTTGAAAATTTTCCAAAGTGTGGAATTTCGACCTGGGACCGTCACCAAAACATTTTTCATCAAATTTTGAAATTTCACTGACGTCCCCCCCCCTCTGGACAGCTTGCTTCGATTTTGGCTTCCAGTGGACGGATTTTGTCGTGCGATAGCTCGTTTGAAAGCTAAGAGTGAGACAAATTCAGTGAAACAATCGGCTTGTTCCTATCTGTCTTCGTTCAAAAGTTAGAGCGGTTACAAGATTTTAGGTCGGAGCTCGCTTACCTGAAAAAATCCTAAGTGTCAGAGTGACTTTGTATGGTAAAAATTTGAAAATTTTCCAAAGTGTGGAATTTCGACCTGGGACCGTCACCAAAACATTTTTCATCAAATTTTGAAATTTCACTGACGTCCCCCCCCCCCCTCTGGACAGCTTGCTTCGATTTTGGCTTCCAGTGGACGGATTTTGTCGTGCGATAGCTCGTTTGAAAGCTAAGAGTGAGACAAATTCAGTGAAACAATCGGCTTGTTCCTATCTGTCTTCGTTCAAAAGTTAGAGCGGTTACAAGATTTTAGGTCGGAGCTCGCTTACCTGAAAAAATCCTAAGTGTCAGAGTGACTTTGTATGGGTAAAAATTTGAAAATTTTCCAAAGTGTGGAATTTCGACCTGGGACCGTCACCAAAACATTTTTCATCAAATTTTGAAATTTCACTGACGTCCCCCCCCCTCTGGACAGCTTGCTTCGATTTTGGCTTCCAGTGGACGGATTTTGTCGTGCGATAGCTCGTTTGAAAGCTAAGAGTGAGACAAATTCAGTGAAACAATCGGCTTGTTCCTATCTGTCTTCGTTCAAAAGTTAGAGCGGTTACAAGATTTTAGGTCGGAGCTCGCTTACCTGAAAAAATCCTAAGTGTCAGAGTGACTTTGTATGGGTAAAATTTGAAAATTTTCCAAAGTGTGGAATTTCGACCTGGGACCGTCACCAAAACATTTTTCATCAAATTTTGAAATTTCACTGACGTCCCCCCCCCCTCTGGACAGCTTGCTTCGATTTTGGCTTCCAGTGGACGGATTTTGTCGTGCGATAGCTCGTTTGAAAGCTAAGAGTGAGACAAATTCAGTGAAACAATCGGCTTGTTCCTATCTGTCTTCGTTCAAAAGTTAGAGCGGTTACAAGATTTTAGGTCGGAGCTCGCTTACCTGAAAAAATCCTAAGTGTCAGAGTGACTTTGTATGGGTAAAAATTTGAAAATTTTCCAAAGTGTGGAATTTCGACCTGGGACCGTCACCAAAACATTTTTCATCAAATTTTGAAATTTCACTGACGTCCCCCCCCCTCTGGACAGCTTGCTTCGATTTTGGCTTCCAGTGGACGGATTTTGTCGTGCGATAGCTCGTTTGAAAGCTAAGAGTGAGACAAATTCAGTGAAAGAATCGGCTTGTTCCTATCTGTCTTCGTTCAAAAGTTAGAGCGGTTACAAGATTTTAGGTCGGAGCTCGCTTACCTGAAAAAATCCTAAGTGTCAGAGTGACTTTGTATGGGTAAAAATTTGAAAATTTTCCAAAGTGTGGAATTTCGACCTGGGACCGTCACCAAAACATTTTTCATCAAATTTTGAAATTTCACTGACGTCCCCCCCCCCTCTGGACAGCTTGCTTCGATTTTGGCTTCCAGTGGACGGATTTTGTCGTGCGATAGCTCGTTTGAAAGCTAAGAGTGAGACAAATTCAGTGAAAGAATCGGCTTGTTCCTATCTGTCTTCGTTCAAAAGTTAGAGCGGTTACAAGATTTTAGGTCGGAGCTCGCTTACCTGAAAAAATCCTAAGTGTCAGAGTGACTTTGTATGGGTAAAAAATTGAAAATTTTCCAAAGTGTGGAATTTCGACCTGGGACCGTCACCAAAACATTTTTCATCAAATTTTGAAATTTCACTGACGTCCCCCCCCCCTCTGGACAGCTTGCTTCGATTTTGGCTTCCAGTGGACGGATTTTGTCGTGCGATAGCTCGTTTGAAAGCTAAGAGTGAGACAAATTCAGTGAAACAATCGGCTTGTTCCTATCTGTCTTCGTTCAAAAGTTAGAGCGGTTACAAGATTTTAGGTCGGAGCTCGCTTACCTGAAAAAATCCTAAGTGTCAGAGTGACTTTGTATGGGTAAAAATTTGAAAATTTTCCAAAGTGTGGAATTTCGACCTGGGACCGTCACCAAAACATTTTTCATCAAATTTTGAAATTTCACTGACGTCCCCCCCCCCTCTGGACAGCTTGCTTCGATTTTGGCTTCCAGTGGACGGATTTTGTCGTGCGATAGCTCGTTTGAAAGCTAAGAGTGAGACAAATTCAGTGAAACAATCGGCTTGTTCCTATCTGTCTTCGTTCAAAAGTTAGAGCGGTTACAAGATTTTAGGTCGGAGCTCGCTTACCTGAAAAAATCCTAAGTGTCAGAGTGACTTTGTATGGGTAAAAATTTGAAAATTTTCCAAAGTGTGGAATTTCGACCTGGGACCGTCACCAAAACATTTTTCATCAAATTTTGAAATTTCACTGACGTCCCCCCCCCTCTGGACAGCTTGCTTCGATTTTGGCTTCCAGTGGACGGATTTTGTCGTGCGATAGCTCGTTTGAAAGCTAAGAGTGAGACAAATTCAGTGAAACAATCGGCTTGTTCCTATCTGTCTTCGTTCAAAAGTTAGAGCGGTTACAAGATTTTAGGTCGGAGCTCGCTCACCTGAAAAAATCCTAAGTGTCAGAGTGACTTTGTATGGGTAAAAATTTGAAAATTTTCCAAAGTGTGGAATTTCGACCTGGGACCGTCACCAAAACATTTTTCATCAAATTTTGAAATTTCACTGACGTCTCCCCCCCCCTCTGGACAGCTTGCTTCGATTTTGGCTTCCAGTGGACGGATTTTGTCGTGCGATAGCTCGTTTGAAAGCTAAGAGTGAGACAAATTCAGTGAAACAATCGGCTTGTTCCTATCTGTCTTCGTTCAAAAGTTAGAGCGGTTACAAGATTTTAGGTCGGAGCTCGCTTACCTGAAAAAATCCTAAGTGTCAGAGTGACTTTGTATGGGTAAAAATTTGAAAATTTTCCAAAGTGTGGAATTTCGACCTGGGACCGTCACCAAAACATTTTTCATCAAATTTTGAAATTTCACTGACGTCCCCCCCCCTCTGGACAGCTTGCTTCGATTTTGGCTTCCAGTGGACGGATTTTGTCGTGCGATAGCTCGTTTGAAAGCTAAGAGTGAGACAAATTCAGTGAAACAATCGGCTTGTTCCTATCTGTCTTCGTTCAAAAGTTAGAGCGGTTACAAGATTTTAGGTCGGAGCTCGCTTACCTGAAAAAATCCTAAGTGTCAGAGTGACTTTGTATGGGTAAAAATTTGAAAATTTTCCAAAGTGTGGAATTTCGACCTGGGACCGTCACCAAAACATTTTTCATCAAATTTTGAAATTTCACTGACGTCCCCCCCCCTCTGGACAGCTTGCTTCGATTTTGGCTTCCAGTGGACGGATTTTGTCGTGCGATAGCTCGTTTGAAAGCTAAGAGTGAGACAAATTCAGTGAAACAATCGGCTTGTTCCTATCTGTCTTCGTTCAAAAGTTAGAGCGGTTACAAGATTTTAGGTCGGAGCTCGCTTACCTGAAAAAATCCTAAGTGTCAGAGTGACTTTGTATGGGTAAAAATTTGAAAATTTTCCAAAGTGTGGAATTTCGACCTGGGACCGTCACCAAAACATTTTTCATCAAATTTTGAAATTTCACTGACGTCCCCCCCCCCTCTGGACAGCTTGCTTCGATTTTGGCTTCCAGTGGACGGATTTTGTCGTGCGATAGCTCGTTTGAAAGCTAAGAGTGAGACAAATTCAGTGAAACAATCGGCTTGTTCCTATCTGTCTTCGTTCAAAAGTTAGAGCGGTTACAAGATTTTAGGTCGGAGCTCGCTCACCTGAAAAAATCCTAAGTGTCAGAGTGACTTTGTATGGGTAAAAATTTGAAAATTTTCCAAAGTGTGGAATTTCGACCTGGGACCGTCACCAAAACATTTTTCATCAATTTTTGAAATTTCACTGACGTCCCCCCCCCTCTGGACAGCTTGCTTCGATTTTGGCTTCCAGTGGACGGATTTTGTCGTGCGATAGCTCGTTTGAAAGCTAAGAGTGAGACAAATTCAGTGAAACAATCGGCTTGTTCCTATCTGTCTTCGTTCAAAAGTTAGAGCGGTTACAAGATTTTAGGTCGGAGCTCGCTTACCTGAAAAAATCCTAAGTGTCAGAGTGACTTTGTATGGGTAAAAATTTGAAAATTTTCCAAAGTGTGGAATTTCGACCTGGGACCGTCACCAAAACATTTTTCATCAAATTTTGAAATTTCACTGACGTCCCCCCCCCTCTGGACAGCTTGCTTCGATTTTGGCTTCCAGTGGACGGATTTTGTCGTGCGATAGCTCGTTTGAAAGCTAAGAGTGAGACAAATTCAGTGAAACAATCGGCTTGTTCCTATCTGTCTTCGTTCAAAAGTTAGAGCGGTTACAAGATTTTAGGTCGGAGCTCGCTCACCTGAAAAAATCCTAAGTGTCAGAGTGACTTTGTATGGGTAAAATTTGAAAATTTTCCAAAGTGTGGAATTTCGACCTGGGACCGTCACCAAAACATTTTTCATCAAATTTTGAAATTTCACTGACGTCCCCCCCCCTCTGGACAGCTTGCTTCGATTTTGGCTTCCAGTGGACGGATTTTGTCGTGCGATAGCTCGTTTGAAAGCTAAGAGTGAGACAAATTCAGTGAAACAATCGGCTTGTTCCTATCTGTCTTCGTTCAAAAGTTAGAGCGGTTACAAGATTTTAGGTCGGAGCTCGCTTACCTGAAAAAATCCTAAGTGTCAGAGTGACTTTGTATGGGTAAAAATTTGAAAATTTTCCAAAGTGTGGAATTTCGACCTGGGACCGTCACCAAAACATTTTTCATCAAATTTTGAAATTTCACTGACGTCCCCCCCCCTCTGGACAGCTTGCTTCGATTTTGGCTTCCAGTGGACGGATTTTGTCGTGCGATAGCTCGTTTGAAAGCTAAGAGTGAGACAAATTCAGTGAAACAATCGGCTTGTTCCTATCTGTCTTCGTTCAAAAGTTAGAGCGGTTACAAGATTTTAGGTCGGAGCTCGCTTACCTGAAAAAATCCTAAGTGTCAGAGTGACTTTGTATGGGTAAAAATTTGAAAATTTTCCAAAGTGTGGAATTTCGACCTGGGACCGTCACCAAAACATTTTTCATCAAATTTTGAAATTTCACTGACGTCCCCCCCCCTCTGGACAGCTTGCTTCGATTTTGGCTTCCAGTGGACGGATTTTGTCGTGCGATAGCTCGTTTGAAAGCTAAGAGTGAGACAAATTCAGTGAAACAATCGGCTTGTTCCTATCTGTCTTCGTTCAAAAGTTAGAGCGGTTACAAGATTTTAGGTCGGAGCTCGCTTACCTGAAAAAATCCTAAGTGTCAGAGTGACTTTGTATGGGTAAAAATTTGAAAATTTTCCAAAGTGTGGAATTTCGACCTGGGACCGTCACCAAAACATTTTTCATCAAATTTTGAAATTTCACTGACGTCCCCCCCCCTCTGGACAGCTTGCTTCGATTTTGGCTTCCAGTGGACGGATTTTGTCGTGCGATAGCTCGTTTGAAAGCTAAGAGTGAGACAAATTCAGTGAAACAATCGGCTTGTTCCTATCTGTCTTCGTTCAAAAGTTAGAGCGGTTACAAGATTTTAGGTCGGAGCTCGCTTACCTGAAAAAATCCTAAGTGTCAGAGTGACTTTGTATGGGTAAAAATTTGAAAATTTTCCAAAGTGTGGAATTTCGACCTGGGACCGTCACCAAAACATTTTTCATCAAATTTTGAAATTTCACTGACGTCCCCCCCCCTCTGGACAGCTTGCTTCGATTTTGGCTTCCAGTGGACGGATTTTGTCGTGCGATAGCTCGTTTGAAAGCTAAGAGTGAGACAAATTCAGTGAAACAATCGGCTTGTTCCTATCTGTCTTCGTTCAAAAGTTAGAGCGGTTACAAGATTTTAGGTCGGAGCTCGCTTACCTGAAAAAATCCTAAGTGTCAGAGTGACTTTGTATGGGTAAAAATTTGAAAATTTCCAAAGTGTGGAATTTCGACCTGGGACCGTCACCAAAACATTTTTCATCAAATTTTGAAATTTCACTGACGTCCCCCCCCTCTGGACAGCTTGCTTCGATTTTGGCTTCCAGTGGACGGATTTTGTCGTGCGATAGCTCGTTTGAAAGCTAAGAGTGAGACAAATTCAGTGAAACAATCGGCTTGTTCCTATCTGTCTTCGTTCAAAAGTTAGAGCGGTTACAAGATTTTAGGTCGGAGCTCGCTTACCTGAAAAAATCCTAAGTGTCAGAGTGACTTTGTATGGGTAAAATTTTGAAAATTTTCCAAAGTGTGTAATTTCGACCTGGGACCGTCACCAAAACATTTTTCATCAAATTTTGAAATTTCACTGACGTCCCCCCCCTCTGGACAGCTTGCTTCGATTTTGGCTTCCAGTGGACGGATTTTGTCGTGCGATAGCTCGTTTGAAAGCTAAGAGTGAGACAAATTCAGTGAAACAATCGGCTTGTTCCTATCTGTCTTCGTTCAAAAGTTAGAGCGGTTACAAGATTTTAGGTCGGAGCTCGCTTACCTGAAAAAATCCTAAGTGTCAGAGTGACTTTGTATGGGTAAAAATTTGAAAATTTTCCAAAGTGTGGAATTTCGACCTGGGACCGTCACCAAAACATTTTTCATCAAATTTTGAAATTTCACTGACGTCCCCCCCCCCTCTGGACAGCTTGCTTCGATTTTGGCTTCCAGTGGACGGATTTTGTCGTGCGATAGCTCGTTTGAAAGCTAAGAGTGAGACAAATTCAGTGAAACAATCGGCTTGTTCCTATCTGTCTTCGTTCAAAAGTTAGAGCGGTTACAAGATTTTAGGTCGGAGCTCGCTTACCTGAAAAAATCCTAAGTGTCAGAGTGACTTTGTATGGGTAAAAATTTGAAAATTTTCCAAAGTGTGGAATTTCGACCTGGGACCGTCACCAAAACATTTTTCATCAAATTTTGAAATTTCACTGACGTCCCCCCCCCCTCTTATCGATTGCATATTCACAGGGTATATAAGAACGGGATCGGGAGAGGAATTTCACTAAGTTGAGAAACTGACTACAGGTAAGTCGTTTCTCTTGAGGTCCGATATCGGACTTCTGACTTTACATTGCTGATATCAGCTAAGGTGTCAGACTTATAGGTTAGTCAGTATAGCATGACTGACCATTTGATGATAGTAGGCCGAAATCTTCAAACGGCTATAACTTTGCTTCTACAAGTCCTTTAGACTTGATTCAAAAAACATTCGACAGCGTTTGCTATGCTGAAGGTGACAGACTACTTATAAACGTTTTATGAGTAGTACTAAAATACTGAAAAATTTAAATTCATATTTAATGATAATAATTAAAGTTTTTGAATAAAAAGCAGTCGTTTATGAGTCTCTGTGACTTGGGTCGTTTCCTCTTGTAAATAACTCCACCGGTTTTCATGTCAAAACTGGGGCCCGGATACCAACACAGTGATATGACGCACGCTCTGTCCGATCGAGGTTGGATTTGTGGGTCGAGGCCTTGGAGCTGGATAAGATCCCCTCTGAGTAACGCCTGTAACGGATTCAAGAGCTTAACACCCAAACGGTTGCTGACTTGCTATCAAATGTTTGGTGACTTAGTCTTTCAATGCATATCAGCAAGTAGTATCCTATAAACACTTGCTATCAAATTTTACTCTATCTTTACAGAATTATCATGACAAAAGCGAGTAATGCCAAGATGTTGGTGGGCAAGTGTAGCTGTGGAAAGATTGCTAGAGGTAGCGAACTGAAGAAACACTTAAAAGAAAAAGAGGGGACGATGGGCCATGAGAGGAAAGTGATGTTGAGGTTGTGTGTGTCTTGTCGGAAATGTGTGATGGGGGATGAGAAGGAATTTATGAAGGCGCATTTGCAGTGTGAGAGTGGGAACATCGGAGAGAAGGGGTTCAAGGCATGGTTTGAGGGAGAGTTGTTGGACAGGGAAGAGGTGAGAAAGGCGGTGGCCACGATTCAGGACGTGATTGGGGAGAAAGTGGTGAGGAATGCGAGTGAGGGGAGTTCGAGTGATGGGAGTTCGAGTGAGGAAGTTGAGTTGAGAGCGAATATGAAGAAGAAGAAGGATGATGTAGATTTGGATGCGGTGATGGAAGATTTGTTTGGAGACATAGCGGATTTGAAGGAAGAGTGGGAGGGGGAGGAAGTGGCTAAGCCGATGGCAGCGTCATCGCCACGGCAGCAAGAGGCGTATGACACGGAGGTATTTGTGAGAATGAAGGATCGTGTGATGGCTTTGGAAAGTAACAATAGAAAGGTTTTGAAGGAGAATGATGAGCTGAAGGTGAAGGTTGAGGGGTATAGGGCAACAAGGGAAGAGTTGGAGAGCTTGAGAAAGAAGGAGAAGGAATGGATGGCGGAAAGGAGCGAGTTGATGAGGAAGGCAGGTTTGGTGGAGAGTTTGCGGGCGAGTGTGTCGAGGAAGGATGAAGAGATAGAGCGGATGCGAAGCGTGGTGAAGGAGACGGAGGAGGTGAAGGTCATTAATAAGAGGTTGACGGGTGAAGTGGAGCGACTGCATGAGCGTTTGAAGTGTCGAAAAAGAAGAGTGTATGAAGTCCATCTTCCCCTCTTTGAGAACAATATTTGCGACGCCCCAACCATCACGGATGATCCCAACGTAACCCAGCAGTGTTATGAGGCGACGGAGTCCGCTGTCTCCACATGAGCATGGACGTTACCGGTCAGCTCGAAGACTTCGTCGTCCGAAAAGTTCGGAAGAAAGTTCCCAGTAAGCTTCCTCAACATGATCATTTTTGTAGCTCATCTAATCTCCTATTCTTTTTCTTTCAGAGTTTTTGCAGAAGTGAGAGGAGTGTCGGTGGACGGAGAACGACCCATGGGCTCTTTTAAGGGCCAACCTTCTAATGCAGCTAAAGCGGTCCCAAGCCCGCCACATATCCTCGGATATGGAATGCAGAGGGGAAGAAAAATAATGAATGGAATGAAATGGGAGGACACTCACGCGCCACACGCAACATAACACACTTCTCTCTTCCGTAGTCTAACAAGCTCTTTACACATGGATCGCAGTCGATTGCTATCCCTGTATCAGAAGTGTAAGCTATCTTAATTTTATTTGACACTATTTCATCTATCATCATCATCCATATGAAATGTTTTAAGATTTACAAGTTAGACTAAGCGTGCTACTATTTCCCAATGAAAATGTATACATGGTTAAATCATCCACTTAACCCCATCCGTAGTCTAACAAGCTCTTTACACATGGATCGCAGTCGATTGCTATCCCTGTATCAGAAGTGTAAGCTATCTTAATTTTATTTGACACTATTTCATCTATCATCATCGTCCATATGAAATGTTTTAAGATTTACAAGTTAGACTAAGCGTGCTACTATTTCCCAATGAAAATGTATACATGGTTAAATCATCCACTTAACCCCATCCGTAGTCTAACAAGCTCTTTACACATGGATCGCAGTCGATTGCTATCCCTGTATCAGAAGTGTAAGCTATCTTAATTTTATTTGACACTATTTCATCTACCATTATCACCCATATGAAATGTTATAAGATTTGCAAGTTAGACTAAGCGTGCTACTATTTCCAAATGAAAAAGTATACATGGTTAAATTATTCACTAAAGCCCCATTCAAGTAAGTCAGTATGAAAGCAAAGATAATACGAAATAAACATTTATTATGGCATGTATTTTAAAAGGTCTTCATCGTCAATATCGTCCCAGAGTCTGACTTCACATAGATCACAAAAACAGTTGAGCTGCTTTAAACGTTCTTCTGCAGCGTCCCTCACGTTGTCAATGTACGCCCACTCCGCCACGGTTCGCGGTTGGGAGTTAGGGTGTACCACTCCCATATTTGATGCAACTGCGACTTGCTGGTCATCTCCATCACATCGTCAGTATCGTACTGGAGATACTTCCACCTCACGCCTGTTAAGTCGGGACACTCCTTCTCACATACACTCTCCTCTTCCTCGTCCGCTGGTAATGATAACTTTCGTATATTGTCCAGTCGGTACACCTTCTCCACCTTCGCCTTTCTTGGTGCATTTGGTGTAACGAGCGCCTTTGGTGTTGAGCATGGAGATGAGAACTCCAATGCGGTATTTGGTGTTGTTGGAGGGCTTGTCATGTTGACTGTGAATAATGACTTTGAAATGTTTTCTAATTCTTAAGTATACACAAGCAGCCAATCAGAATGAACATCCAATGAATGAAGAGAATGAAAGTATATAAGCAAAGTGATATCCGTATCATTTCACTCTGTCTTTGAGACGCATAATTGAACTGTTCTCTGACGAATTCTGTATTTGAGGCGTACAAGTGAACTGCTCTTTAGTGAATTTCAAATTTGAGTGAAGTCTCTATCTTGTTGAAGTATCAAGCTTAAACATAATTTCGTTCAAATGGTAAGTTGAAAATTTCCTCTCTCATCTCCCTCAAACGTGTAGCTAATAGCATCTTCCTCAATTTCAGGCATCAACTTCATCACCAACGCCCTCCCTTCTCGAGGAAAGTTTAGAGTTGTTGAGTCAAGGTAGGTTGTAACAATACACTGAGACTTGAAAAGAGATGAAAGAATGATTTCTCTTTCAGGTGATACCAGTTCCATCTCGTGCGAGTCCATCTCAACATTGTCGCGGGAATGCGACGATCGGCAATGTGCTGACTGTGGACACATCTTCACGAGGAAGCGTGATCTCATCCGACACATCAAGCGAGGTGTTTGTAGACCTAAGCCGGCATCAATCTCCGAAGGTAGGGATGATTCTGTTAACGATGTCTCCTTTTCTTGCGATTTATGCATTCAGTCTTTCGAGACACGTTTTGAACTATCTTCGCACAGACTTCAACATACACACACGAACGATACCTACACCAACGGTACCTCCTCTATCCGACTCACTGAGGTGTCCATAAATAATTTAGTGAGGAACTACCAGATGGACTCCTCAGAAACCATTGCTAACTTTGAGGAATGGTTTAATCAAAATTCATCATTGATAGAAGCGCTCTTCAACAATTTAGACAATTTTAGAATGAAGGCGCTCATCTATCTTAAAATAAAATATGTAAAAATCGACCACCA
>CAJQUW010005315.1:2500-5000 GCA_907163375.1 Prostheceraeus crozeri
ATAAAAGACAAAAGAAAAAGGGAATAAAAGAAAAGAAGAAAGAAATACGACAAAAATGCAACAACAAAACAGTAAAAAAGAAAAAAAAAAAAAAAAAAAAAAAAAAGAAATAAAAAGAAAAAAAAAAATGGAAAAAAAAAAAAAGTGACAGAGGAAGTGGAAAAAAAAAAGAAATAATCTAAGTAGCCAGAACACAAAAGGTAAAAAGACAAAAAGACGTAAAAAAGAATAAGACTAAAGGAAACAAAAAAACAGGACAAAACAAAAAAAAAAAAAAAAAATAATAAAAAAAAAAGTAAATAAAAAAAAAAGAAAAATAAAAGAAGAAAAAAGAAGAAAAAAAATACTAAGAAAAAAAAAAAAAAAAGTAAAGGAAAAAAGACAAAAAAAGGTAAACGAAGACAAAAAAAAAAAATACAAAGAAAAAAAAAAAAAACAAAAAGAAAACACAAAAAAAAAAAAAAAAAAACGACCTAAAAAAAAATAAAAAGAAAAAAAACAAAATATAGTTAAAAGGACAACAAAAAAAATCAAAAAAAAATAACAAAACAAAGAAAAAAAAAAAAGACAAACAACAAAAAAAAGTAAACAAAAAAGGAAAATACCACCCAAAAAAAAGAAAAAAAAGAACTAAAAAAAATAGAAAAAAGAAAATGACAATGAAAAAAAACAAAAGGAAAGAAGAACAAAAACGAAACCTAAGAAAAAAGGCTTAAAAAAAAATAAAAAAGGGGGGGGGGGGTGGAAAAGAAACAAGAAGAAAAAACAAGACGTAAAACAAAAAAAAAAAAAAAAAAAAAATAAACTTTGAAAAAAAAGAAGTAAACAATTAAACAAGAATTAACAAAACAAGATAAACATAAAGATCAATAACATAATGATAAAAACAAAAATACCAAAGAATTATAAAATAAAAAGGTTATGAAAAAAAAGTATTCGACAAATCAAAAAAAAAGAGGTTAATAAAAAAAGAACAACAAAATCAAAAATACCAAAAGAAAGAAAAAACCAAAAAAAACACAAAAAACCCCAAAGTAAAAAAAATAATATTAAAAAAAGTACAAATAAAAAAAAACAGGTAAAAAATGAAAAACATTAATAAAGTAAATAAACAAACAACAAGAAGTAAAAAAAAAATACAAAAACAAAAAAAAAAAAATACAAAAAAAGAATGTGTGAAAATAAAAAAAGAAAAAGAAAAAAAAGAAAAAAATAACACAAAAAACAAAGGAAAAATACAAAGAACAAAAAAAAAACAAATAAAAATAAAACTATGGAACGTTTGATACTAAACATAAACACACCAAAAACTACTTGAAAAAAAGCAATAAATAATAAACAAATAATTATAAAAAAGCCCAATAAGAGTATAAAAGCGTGAAAGAGCGAATAGATAAGAAAAAAAGATGTGATGCCAATAAAAATAGTTGAAACGGAAGAAGAAAAGAAAGTAAACAAGAAAATAAAGGCCGACTCCAAAAAAGAAAAAAACAGGCTCTAAACGAGTGTACAAACCCGAAGCAATCAATTAAAGAAAAAAAGAAAAGGGAGCAAAAGATAGCGTTAAAAAAAACAGAAAAAACTTAAGCAAAATAAAAAAAAAATTCTAAAGAGTACACAAAACTAAGAAGAGTTAAAAAAGCAATAAGACGCGGTCAAAAAAAATAAAAAACTAACGTTTTAAAAAAAGAAGGAAATAAAAAAGGAAATCAAAAAATACAAAAAAAACACAAAAATCCAATTCAAAAAAGAAACTATACACCGTAAAAAATCACAATAAATACACTAAAGAAAAAGAATAATTAAAAAAAAAAAGAAAAAAAAAAACGAAAACCAAAAATAAAGAGCTGAAAAAAAACAGGACCCAAAGACCAAACAAACAAAAACAAATAAAAAAGAAAAGCAAAAAAGGAAAAAAACGACAACAAAAAAATTTGAAAAAGGTTTCAGAACAAACAAGTCAAAAAAACAAAACAAAAAACACCATTAACACACAACAACACCACCAACGAACACCAACCACACTATAAAAACAACAAAAAAAGCGAAGAAAAGACAACTACAAATAAAATCACCCAAAAATACACCCAACCAAAAAACAAAACCTCAAACCACACAAACGAAAAAGGAGAAAAGAAAATCAAAAAAGACACAAAAGATAAAAAAAACCTAAAAGAAAACCACGAACAAAACACCAAAACCACTAATAACAACAAAAAAAAAAAATAAAAAAAAAAAACAAAATAAAAAAAATCGAGAAAACAAACAAAAAAAAAATAGTATAAAAAATCCAAAAAACAACGAAAGAAATAATATGAAAAAAGAAAAGCCGTGAGATACACAAAACGAAAAGAATGAATACTAACAAAAAGAATCAAAAATAAAACTAAAAAAAAAACAAAAAAAAGAAAGAATCATTATAAAAAATTGAAAATACACAAAAATACTCAATAAAAGCAACGGAAGATAAACCTAAAAATGCAACAAAAAAAAAAGAGAG
>CAJQUW010005315.1:10000-223214 GCA_907163375.1 Prostheceraeus crozeri
AGTGTGTGGCGATCAGCTGATGACGTAATACCCATCATCCAAAAACTTAAAACGCTTCTATCACCGATTCTAGAGGTCCGATTGAGCTGGAAATACACCAATTCCATGTAGAATTGGACGCTGAATCCAAATCTGGCCTCCGTTTTCCCATCCGATGCTTCGTTTTGGCTCTACAGCAGGCAGCCATCGCGAAAATTCTAACTTTTTCGAAAAAATTTTGTGATGAAAAATTTTTTCTCTCCGATTGACTTGAAACTCACCATACAGATAGAAAATTTGACGCTGATTCCAAATCTGAAATCCGTTTTCCAATCCGATGCTTCGTTTTGAAGCTACAGCCCAAAACGTCCCAAATTCTAACTCTGTCGTTTGTCGCCAATGTCCCAAAATCTTAAATGGCGTCTCACATCTAAACGAAGACAGATAGGAACAAGCCGATTCTTTCAGTGAATTTGTCTCACTCTTAGCTTTCAAACGAGCTATTGCACGACAAAATCCGTCCACTAGAAGCCAAGATCGAAGCGAGCTCTCCCGAGGGGGGGACGTCAGCGAAAATTTTTTCTCTCCGATTGCGTTCAAATTCACCATACCGATGCAGAATTTCACGCTGAATCCGAATCTGGCCTCCGTTTTCCCATCCGATGCTTCGTTTTGGCGCTACACACCAAAACGTCCACAATTTTACCTCTGTCGTTTTTTCGGAAAAAATTTTGAAGAAAAATTTTTTTTCTCCGATTCCTCTCAAACTCACCATACCGATGCAGAATTTGACGCTGATCACGAATATGAAGTCCGTTTCACTCTCCCGTGCCTCCTTCACCCTCAAAACACACTCTCACTCCACCACATCAACCTGATCGGTCGGCCAAGTCAACCTAGTCGGTCAACCAAGTCAACCTGGTCGGTCGGCCAAGTCAGCCTGGACGGTCGGCCACGTCAACCTGGGCGGCCGGCCAGGCGCGCTGTGTTTGTATGGGAGCTAGCCATTTCGAGGCGCGCTGTGCTTGTATTGGACCCACCCCATTTCAGAGCGCGCTGTGTTTGAATTGGACCCACCCCATTTCAGGGCGCGCTGTGTTTATTATGGACCTTTACTTACTACTATCAAGTTCACATTAAATAATTCAGATTACTATTCGGTATTAAAGAAGGCGTTTTGATATTCAATCATCTGTTTCGCTGATAATGGACTGGCATGTTAACACGTCATTCATAAATTTCTTATTTTAGTAGAATACACCACATCATTATTCTTTGATTAGACGTTCCTCATCTCAATTCATGAAATTAATTTATTAATGTAAACCTTTTAACGTTTAGCCTACTCATCAAAATATTTTCTGTTATCAACTTTTTGTATCTTGAAATAGTTAATATACATCTATGAATTCCAGAAATTGTATCTACGATTTCTGTTTAACGAGTTAGTCTTTAATCGTGAGATTTCTATTCATGTAAATTTAAACATATTTGATGTGGCCCAGTTGCGTGTAAATATCCTGTAACATATAGTCAGGTTATTTACACACCTAATCATATAAACATATACTAATTCAATGCTGAAAATATACGTACATGTAGGAAAACGACTGGTAAAACCGTCTAAAAATAAATCATAAAATTTTAAACGAAAACAGAAATTATACATAATGTGAAGACTGATATGATACTACCAGTACATACTTTTACGAAATATAAATTGCTTAATAATAGTAAATACGATCAGTAATGGGAGTACTTTTCATAATGGCTTGTAATTAATAGTCAGTTGTACCTAGGAAATATATTACAATACTATTTAAATTGACAAATGAGGAAAATAGGTACTTACGGATATATTTTGCTAGATGAAATATTTTGTTGTTAACAGATGGTTGATTTCAATAACACTGAATTTCCTTAATATTTGTATTTTGAAAAAAATCTTTCATGAATGCATCCTTTTGGTGCGTGGAAGTAATATTTCACAAGAGTTTCGGCTATAAGTACGTATTTTGAGATCCGAATAGCTGTCCCGAAGTTCTTGTCAAGGAAATTCAATTTTATTGAAAATATACAAATCAGTTTACAACAAAATATTTTGTCTAGCAGTAGGCGTGTAAATAACCTGACTATAGGTGAAAGGATATTTCCACGCATCTGAGCGTGAAAATAACCGCTCCGTAGTGATGTTTAACTATCTGGTTGGTATATTTAGGACAAAATCAGTTGCGAATATTAAGATACGCAAATTATCACCTCACCTATATTTCCGTATGCATGGATAGGTCCTATATTGAACGATGTCGCAAATAGACTCTTATACTTGTACGAAAATATATATTGGTCATTAAATTCTCATAAATAGCGTTTCAGTGAAATTAACCATGTCGATCGATAATAAGCATAAATCAAATATCATATACCTAATGATGTACCTAATGACGATAATTGCAGATCATGCTCATAGAGAAAGAAGCGTTAAAGCCATGTGCTAGAATCGGAACTGTAAATGAAACTTATTTAATCATTGCTTAGCAAAACAACTTTATGTTTTTGCTCACAAACTCTATTCTTATTAAATGCATTCACACTTTTGTTTGGCTCTTTCTGTGTATTTTTTTGCGTTGGCGCGACCATTAAGTGTCAAAATAAACTATACATTTGAGTGTATAAAAGTGTTTAGGCAAATTCGAAGCATTGTCTGTCACATGCTTGTGCATAAAATGATATTTTCTTGACAAGCATCCTCTCATAATATAGTGCGCATGTCTAACAAATGACAGATTATCTCTACAAGTGAGTCAGTGCCAATTACAATTAAACTGTTGAGTGCAGACCCCAAATCACTTCAAATCCATCGGCCCAACCAAAGACCTTCAATTTTAATGTGAGACTTCTAGTAGACAATTTCACTTTCAGTATGTATATTGTTTGTGTGTGAAGATGTGTACTTAACGCACATATAATGATTGGGAGAGACGAGTACATCTTGAGGAATGCTTGCCACGGGATTGTCATGGTGATGCAAATAACCATTTATTCATAATTCCTGTGAAACGACAGGAGTCAAAATACAATGAATATCATGCGAAAATTAGTTGTCTGCTGTTGCCACGATCGCTGTTTGCTCGAGTAAGACTTATAAATAAATGTGAACATCAATTAATTGCATTTATCGTAATAGATCGCACCACACACAATAACTGCAATGTATTCATCCTCTGAAATTGGAAATGACAGAATTGCAATAAAAATGCGACGTCAAATTGCAATTAGAGTGTGTATTCGAATTAAATTGCAATTTCGCTATTTGGACGTTTATTTATTGCATTTTTTCTGCAATTTGGTCAACCAGTGAAGTCTACTCAAGAATGAAGCAATTTATTGTACATGCAGTTTTGGTCAAAATTTGATGACAGTTATATCCTGAAAATTGGTCGATCCGTCTCTTATCACTGAATACTTAAATAATCAAATGGAGTCTGAAATATCAATTGACTTGTTACTTTAAGACGACAAATGAATGAGCTTGTAGGTTACTCACCTGCTGCAACATCTTCGTCAAAGCTCATTCATTCATTATTGTGGCAAAACCGTGATTCAATGAGAGGCCTTTAGTGATTAAACAGATAAACAAATTTCAATGTGGACATAAAATATTAGCTCCGGCGAAAAATTGATTCAATTAAGCAGTTAAGTCTCTTATAGCGGCTTCTGCAATGCAATGAAGCTTATTCAAATAAATTGAGCTTTATTGATGAGATGAAACCGATAATGTGACATGGACCCACCTATGCATTTTTTTAGTGTTTCCACTCAAATATATACAGATTGAATGAATGAGTAAAGATTAATTTCAGCAATGAATTTCTGGTCATCAGAAACAGGTTTGGGTAGCTTTCGAACAATTTCGGGTTCGAGTTCCTCTTGTATTTTTTGGGCTCCGAGTAAAATTTTTTGACGACCGAGTTAAGTGAGAGGTGCCGAATTTAACATTGTATGATTCTTCCCTACTTTCCTTCGAAAAATGATACATGGAAGTGTATGTACATGCATAGAACAGCTGTTTTGGTAAGCTGTCAGTGTCTTGAAAAAATACTCTCGATATCAGCTCTAAGAATATTTCAAGTGTCTGATGAAACAGGGTGACTTTCCAAGAGCTATCAGTGTCAAGGTTAATCGGAAAGTGACAAACTCCTGTTTTCTGAAAATTGTAGGTCAGCTTCCTCAGCTTGTAATCCGTCAACCAATACAATGCATTTGTTCGGACTACCAAAGCTATTGCACAGTTTTCAATTTATTTAGTGACCAAGTGGCACATTGTCTTATCAGTGGCACACTGTCTTATCAGCTGTTAAATCTAGTGACTCATAGGATGCAAAAATGTACGTTTATTCAACATCTGATTACATTGTCAATATATTCGGAAGTCTAAATAGCCGCACAAGAAATGTACACCGGTGTAGAAAACGTAAAGTCAAACAATTTTACTTTATTTTAGTAAGCCGAACCAAACCGAAGACAAGATGAAAATGTCTAAGACAGCCGCGGATATGTCGGTTATGCAGTATTTTCTATTCACACGATTGAGGATCATCGACCTAGAACTACCAGACTCAATCTCAAACAAGAATCAGAATAATAATGCATTTTGTTTATTAGCAGAGTTGCTGAGTATAATGGCAATGCCATTTCAATGTCTTGGCCAGGTTCGGGTTTGGGCATCCTGCCTCTGGTCCGGGTCCGAGATCTTACCCCGGTTTTTATATACTTCGATTGGCATATTACTAAAATCGTTTTTGACAATAAACATTATCAAGCCTAAAACTTGGCATCATTAACTGACCTACGGCAGAGCTGGGGTAGATGTTCAGTTCATATCATGCTATCGATATCATGATCATAATACAGACGAGTTTTATCTCAGCTTATTATAAGTAGTTTTGCATCTCCTAAAAATGTTATTAAATTTTAGTCACATTGTAGAGCCTAATGATGTTGCACATGTAGGCCAATGACGAGTTCACTGGGTGAAGTCAAAATCTGAAATCTATTGTATATTAAACTTTACGTAATATACTCTGATAGACCAAAACCTGATGGACCAGTCCTATTTTTGAAATTTTGAAATAATTAGCAAAGAGCATGATTAATTAATTATATAGAGGAATGCTTGTCAGAGCATTAAATGCTTTTCATGAAAGTGAATAATTTCGCAGAATAAATGTCCTCGTTTAACCATGCAGTTCGGGATTTTTGTCACAGTCCTATAGTAGCCCATGTTATGAAAATGATAGTTTAGATACAGATATTAGAAATAAGACCAGCCGTAAGACAAAATTTCGATAAGCTTGGGTGAATTTTCCAAAGCAAGCAGAAATGTTTTAAATAATTGTCCCGCAGATCGCATCGGCTGAGATGGCTCTGAGATTTTCAGCCCAAACGGTGTTCTGAGTGTGTGGATGCGCCAAGCAGAGCCACACGGCTAACGGCTTGGCGCGTCTACACAATAAAAGCATCATTTTGACTAAAAATCTCAGAGCCATCTTAGCCGATGCGATGTGCGAGACAATTATTTGAAACATTTCTGCTGGCTATGGAAAATTCACCCAGCCAAATCGAAATTCTATGTACTGGTAATCTATAAGGCACACCCGCAGCCTTCATTTATCAGGCACGGTTTAAAAGTTATCACAGAAGCCGACACTGTCTCTGAATAAATAAATTAGTGCAATTCTTGTGCAAAAGAGACTTTTGCAAAGTTTTTAGATAGATGGTGAAATCACTTCGGTGAAATGTAAACGCAGAACGCCTCCGACATTAATTTATTAGACAGAAATCCCTCTTGAATTTCTTCAGACTCGTCATATATGTAATCATCCATTTGATTAAAATGTGACTTTCTTTGGGAATGTGATTTTCTATACCACATTGTAAAATACATGCATTACATTTTCTTCAATAATATCACTGTATTTCTGTGTACTGAGATGCTTTCGAGTTTCGATTGAGATCACAAAGAGTCGATCATTCATTATCTTTCGTTTCCAATCATTCTATAAATTGTAAGAATTCAGCAATGTTTACTAAATTTCTAATTTTTTCCAGCATTTCCGTGCAGTTGGCATCATGTTTTAGTTCTGCTGTCTTTACAAGGCTTTGCCGCCAGGAATCTAAAACTCATTACAAGCACGATAGAACAGTTTACTTATATATGAACACAAAAATCAATAATTGCAACCACCAAATTTCGCACCGCATATGACAAAGATTTTACGGGAGAATAAAGTGTTTGTGCAAAATTTTGTATTGCAGCGGCACATGCAAAAAGAAAGAGAGAAACGAGTTTCTAGAAATAGGGTCTGCAGGTTGAAGGCTAGAAAGTACATGCACAATCCTAAGACACTTTTTTTGAATATACGCCCTCGTAAAGAACCACCATTGTGACTTTTTCGCAAGCGACACGAGTCCCGCAACGTCCGTGATTATAAAATCACCAGATTGGGCCATGAGACACGCTTTGAGAAGAGCTAAGAGTTCGCTATGGAATTGATGCGTTTCCTTTGTTTCCCACCGGAACACTGTATGATTTACCACAATGGCTTGTGTTGTCGGTGTGGCATCTGTACACCAGTAATTTGTAGCTGGTGGTGGCAGTCTATATTGGGCCGTATAGACGTGTAATAGTCGATTAACAATCGAGCCTCACCATCCGCTTTTGTAGTCAGGAGCGGGTAGGACAAAAAGGGCCTTTCTTCGATGCCTCCTGAATAATGTGATTCTTACGCAAGTTGTTGATAATTTGATCCATAACGTGGGCTTGAGGGCTGTCAGGTGAATGGGCCTTCCTCTAGAAAACTTGGTATTGACATAAGTCTTGAAACCCAGATTGAGGTTAGCCGTGTGACGCCCGAATGCTTGAGCCACCGTTTGTGGTATGGAGAAGGGCTGTGTAAATTTTGGCACAGGCTGAGGTTCTCTCGAATTGAACTGAAAGTCACCAGATTCAATCTGCACCGTTGGGATATCGGACAGATTTGAAGGCAGTGATTCAGGAGGGCTTCGGCGCTCTGGACTTGGCGGAACTTGTGGATCTGCCGTGGGCCACCAAATTGGATCGCTTTCAGGAAGTGGCTTCGGCTGAACTGAGGATACAGAGGATGGAATTGTTGCTTCATCATCAAGAATTGCCAGGAGCTGCGTTAAGGAAAGTTGATCGAGGGAAGCCGTGTGGATCGGAGAAAAGGTTGCAGAAGTAGCCACCGAATGTGGTGAGTAGTTTGTGCTACTGTCCTCTTGCTGCTGATTGAGAGATTGCATAGAGAGTTGTGGAGATAATTCTGGCATAGTAGGCGTAGATGCCCTTGAAGAAGCCCGCGGAGCTGTTGAAGGCATATGTTGACTCTCAAGCCATTCCCGGATGGCCCGGAGCGGACTGTCCACGGGGAGTGCGAGATCGGGTGGCTCCTCCTCTTCCCCGTTGTCCTCTTCCCCTTCTGTTAGGTCCAGATCTACCTCGTGCTGGTGGAGGCGCTGTGGGATCGGGCGCCTGAGCAGGTAATCCGAGGTTGGCGGCATCCTGATAGGCGGCGAGCCGCAACGCGTAGCCCCATCCGAAGCGACCCGCCGCCCGTAGGAAATCAAGACGTTCTCGGATTTTGTCCTTGATGCAGTCAATGTCGTCGAGCTGCCAGAGTTCCTGGAGGAGAGCGGCCTCTCGTCTGTCTCTGGCTGTTCAATAACGGGTGCACTCAGATGGGCCACTCTGGGTTGTGACCGTGTCCAATTTAGTGCTGAGGAGGAGGAGCTGCCGCTGAAGGTCATCGATAGGGTCCGAGACACTTTGTGCCATGGCTTGTTGTTCATGTGAGGATTCTCGGCTTGAATAGGTGTAACCGGAGCCCGGTTTGACCGGTGTATCAACCAGAACGATTGAAACTTTGGACTCAGAGGCTTCACAGAGTGGAGGCGGAGAGACTTGAGAAGTGATTTGTGGAGCTTCTTCTGTCGATGTTGATTCGGGTTGGGTCAGCCGGTGGCTTGGACTGACGAGTTTGGTCAAGAGCTCTAGAACGGGCGGAGGAAATCGGTCGGACATAGAATGGGTCCACCAAGCAATTATCGGAGCCTCCAGCCGAGCCCTTTATTTTCCCAAAAATACGACAATTACAGACTTAGCTGATCCCCGGCGCTTACAAGACTTTGCCGCCAGGAATCTAAAGTGGTCGAGTAAGTAAGTAAGTAATGAATTTATTCTAAGAAAACAATAATCATTTGTACAAAGGTAGATTCACAAAATAAGTAAGATGATGAATCAAAAATCGTTTGATTGTACAGATATTACAGAAAATGCAGAAGAAAAACACTAATTAGAAACTCGTTTCACCGTTCCCCAGCATGTATGACTATACGAGAAAAGAGTAGACAAATTTAGTGTAGTGTCTGCCTCTTGATCGCTTTGAATATTGTAAGCAAGATAGAATAAAGCTGAAGATGACCTGTCATTTTTGATGGGATCGAGGCACTGTTCGCAATGTGTGAATTATTTGCGATTTCGGTTCCATGAGTGAACCAGAGTCTGAACTACGAGTATCCCATAAGTTAACCTATTTTCCTATCTAGTTCTTTCCAACCCTCTACTCCCTGACAAATACCGAATGACCTTCATATTGCAAACACTTTTCCTTTTGGTCCAGTTTTTTCGTAGTCATTCATGATTCAATGCTTTAAATCAAAGCTGATTTTAGCATGGATTAAAAAGAAACTTTTCCTCTTTCCATCTATTGGGTAGACTATGAGGTAGGCACTCCTCCCATGTCGACACACTCAGTTGACACAAGTTGAGTAATATTACAACATATTTCCTGTAGTATATTTCAATTATGGCCAAGCTGTTCGTCAGATGTAAGTCAGAATCATATTTGCTTGTGTTATCCAATGTCGCATTATTTGTATGCTTGTACACATAATAAAAACAGCTTCGACAACCTTAGGCCGGAGGCGCAGACCATACGCCATAAGCCGTAAACAGAGCTGGAACACAGAATAAGCAATAAGCCATCAGCCAAAAGCCACCTTTGATTATGGGGGCACACAGGATAAACCATAAGTCACAAGTCATAAGCCATTATCCATAAGTCATGAGCAGTCACTCGGTTGATCCTTGGGCGATGATCTTCAATCTCGACGTTGTGATATAGCGCGTCATTCTTCATGTTTATACATTATGCTTCTGCAAAAATTAGAAAAATATCATGTACTTTCTTCTTCTACCTGCTTGTACTACCTGTCATGAGAACAATATTGTAAAATGACTTATGGTTTATGGCTGATGGCTTGCGATTTATGGCCTATGACTTATTCTGTGTGCCTACGGCCCTACATAATCCGACACTGATTTGTGATTAAGTCTGCAATGTAAGTCACCCTAGCAGCGATCGGATGAGCAAAATTCGTAATCCTTTACCATTCAAACAATCGGTCGATATTGACTTTCAACACGCATCTGGCAAGGTTACAAATCTGATCTGGGGAAGGAAAATAAGACAATAGTTGCATGAAGTTCAATGAGAACTCAGTACATCTTTTGTTTGTGCAAGTCAAAAGTACATTGCCAACACAAAGCAGATATCCTGCTTTTATTGCAAATGTTGCTTGAGTAGACGCTCCGATTTATCGCAAGACTTTGTCATGACTGGAGACGATAGTTTTCCATGCCAAGGAGTGTCTAGAGCTTAAGAGCCCGAGGTTCAGTTGAGCTTTTTTAAATTTTGCAACAATCAAATACGTTGACATATATTTTTACCATCATATGACATGTAGAAGGTACAGTTGAAAGTATAATAAATACTACCAAGCTCATTTTTATCTGAAGAATTATGGGGACCGTTACGTAACCATTAAGTATACACATGTATGATAACATCACTGATATCAAGCTTTACATGTTGTCGAAAGTCCGAGTCACAGATCTCATGTACGAGTCTTAGTCGGTGGGTAAATTAAAGCACCGAGATGAGGCATTTAGTCCTTATCAGGTCAAGGTTTTCGGAAGCCTTTGTAGGCCAAGTGGTAGCAATTTGTCAACAGTTTTATAAAAAACTGTATGTAGGGATTGAATATGCCAAAATAATATACACAAAAAACATGCTTTGCAGCTTTGACGCAAGCCTACTATGCGTAATGCAATTACTTTGGTGCTAGTGTAGCTGAGGTACGAGCAATCCTGTCTGAAATCTCCTGCATTTTGTCTAAAATACACAGTAGACATGCGGTGCAGTTTTACGTGAGCCTACTATGCGTAATGCAATATTACTTTGATGCTAGTATAGCTGAGGTACGAGCAATCCTGTCTGAAATGTACTGTATTTTGTCTGTTTCATACAAACATAGTTCTCCTCCATCATTTAGACCTGAATTTCTGATGTCAATGGCAACCAATAAGTCAAAATACGAGTATAATGGGCCTATTGTAATAACATTTGTATTTTACAACATTCTATTCCTAAAAACATTTATTGAAAAAAAATAGTTTCTTTAAGTCGGTAACGGGAACAAACTGCAACTTAACATGCACATGCGCCGCAGCAGACTCAAATGAACTGCAAGTTGAACACCTTCAGACTTCATGTTGGTCTACACAATTTAGATTAGTGATCAGCTAGTTGAGTGCGTAATCGCATTACATCTTTCTTTGGAATGGGAACTATGTCTCGTCGAAGATAATGTGAGCATATGTTTTCTGCATGATGTGACGTTAATCACAAACAAAACATGCATGACAAGTTTTTTAACTTTCATAATTTCTCTTGAAAATTACTGGCATTACAGCAAGCAACTTTGATAATTGATAGACCTACATGGAGTAAATATATATAAGTGGAGTGTCGACGCAAAAAAGTGTCTGTAAACAGTGAATATGAAAAGATTCAGTTTCTTACGGAGATTACGTTCCTGCGGTCTAAAAAATTAATTGAGCAGTTTTTAAAATGTTAAATTTTTGCAAATTTATATACTACCGACATGAAGCCCCTTCATAAGTAGGATGAAACAACTTGGATATCAAAAGGAATAAATATTTGCTAACAAGCATCTTAATTACGCTGATGATCTAGGAAATTTTATTCACTGCATTACAAAGCAAGTCCTTGCAAGTTTTCAAGGAAAAGTTGAGAGTTTCTTGGGTGAGATGTCATGTTTTTAATTCAATTTTCAGCAGCATGATTTTATAATTCCCAATTGTATCACAATATTATATCACAATATAATTCACAATTGAATCTGAGTAGTAATAGTAATGTGCAGCCATCTACATATTTTGAAATAAATTATGATCAGTATCTATGTTTATGATGCTTTTGTGCTTTCAGTGGTAGGTTATAGTTTGTGATATGTTCACGCTTAAGAAAATGATCTTATTAAAGCTGAGCTTTTAGTAATGGGAACCCAACGAATCGCTAATTTAATAATAGTTACGTATTTACGCAACTAGTGTAAAATATCCATCTTTATTGCTTTCTTCGAGGTCAACATATCTATGCACGAGCCCGAAGGGCGAGGGCATAGAATGTTGATCGAGGAGATAGCAAAAGATGGATATCTTTGCACGAGTTGTGTAGGTAATTTTATTTTTCACCGATATCATGACCATTATGACTAATCTAATTCTATGGTGAAATAATAAGCTGGTTTTATATAATTCAATCGCATATATCTATATAGAAATCTATAATTCAGCCAGTGCAATAATGAAAATATTACTGCACGCCCGTACAGTAATCTGCTTTACAGGTAAAATAAAGTGACTGGATATCTACATCATACGCACGGTGAAAAATAAACTATATTATAGTGATATAACTACGACATCTGTACTACCACAGAAAATGTAGCACGAGGCGAAGCCGAGTGCTACATCTTTCTATGGTAGTACAGATGGAGTAGTTATATCACTATTATCAAACGATCAAGAAATGTCAATGAACTCTATGGACCAGTGACGATATAGACAATCTGCTAAGAACACAAACGTGGTTGGCTTTCCATGGCATCCAAAGTCCTAGTAGATAGCCTATCCAATATTGATGTCATGCATTTCCATAGAAATTAACAATACCATAGAAAGTACTATTATCTACTTCTATGTGCATTTCCTTCATTTGAATTTCAAGTGAACCGATATTTAACTGGCATTTGCATGAGGTGTAGCCTTATTATCTATACCCAAGATATCATCTAAGCTTACTTGCAATTTGGGTGCATTGTAGGGTAAAAAAATGTAGCACGGTAGCCCATTGGATTACATGTATTTTGATTCATAGAAATTCCGTTCTACATTAGAAAATGTAGAACGCATAGTTCAACATAGTGGAGATAGGAAGGGAGTTTGATAATACCTCTCCTAGTTGTCATGACATGGAGGATTTGTGGAATACTATTCTTTATTCTGTATTACTATCATGATCAGTCAAATTCGTGCAAATTTCTGCAACAGTGTAAAAATTTACATATCTTGCAGATGGTACTTGGTCTCAACCAGTGGCGTCGCGTGCTCCCAGAACATAGGCCTTCGCTCTATAGTGGATTCCTATTTCTGCAGCAGACATCATGAACTGCATAAAATAATTAAATAGACGCTACCTTAATTTCAATGAATTTTGAAACTTACTTGTACAAGTCAGACTTGTGTCAAGTACACCTGGAATGTATTTGATTACAATTACAAATTACTTAAAAACGATAGACTTCCACTGGCCACGCTTGTTATCGAAGGCAGATACATCAAGAATGAATTTGAAAGCAAACTAACTGAACTAAAATCACATCAAATATCCAAAGTCACGCTAAAAGCTTGCGACAAAAGAAATTACGCACATAGAAAGTTAATACTATAGTATATACTTTTAGTTCAGTTAGTTTGCTTTCAAATTCATTCTTGATGTATCTGCCTTCGAGAACAAGCGTGGCCAGTGGAAGTCTATCGTTTTTGATTATCAAATTCTTATGGAAAGTCGCTCCAACTAAGTTACTTAACTAATTAATTAAGTAATTAATAATTACTTAATTAATAATTAAGTAATTACAAATTACTTAACTAAAATTGTAATTGATGACAATTACTAATTACAGCAATTGTAATTGTAATTACGCAATTTTAATCGCAATTACAATTACAACACAGGTCTGGTAAAAGTGCAGGTATATTCAAGTCATGCTGGCATGCATGACTACAAAATAAAATGAAAATATGTGAGAAATAAATGCCGATATTTACATGAAAGTTACACTGAAGTCCACAGACTACCCTATATTGACTATCCTACATGTGAATTGTGCTTCATTTCAAGTCTTATGTGACAGCATCTCTTTTTGAACAGCCTCATAATAAGCATGCAATCCTAAGCTGAATGTTCGTCAACTGGACTCTGTTTTCCTAAGATTCTAAAGGAGAAATGACAATGAAAATGACATGTTGATTTCTCATATGACGCTTGATCGCCTTGATCAAAGAATTGAGAATACTATAGGGAACATTCACTCTCGAGGAAGCTCTCGCCAACGCAAGACTCTGTTGTGTTTTTGATAGCTAGTCAGTCACTTACATGTTTCAAATTTAAGACTGCCAAAATGTTTTTTGTGATCCTCCTCATATTCTATCCTTTGAGAGTATTTTAATTAGTATTTGTTTCACCGCCATTAACTTCATGTACAATGGTTAGTTTATAATGCATAATCCTTCGAACGACTGACCGGTGTAGAAAATAACCACTGATGAAATGGCCGACATAAAAATGGTATAACCAATATGACTTGAATCATTGAATATCACTAACTGAATCACACAATTATAGAACCTTCATCGCTCTATCCTTCAGCGGCTTCTAACCTTCCGATAGCCTTTCTTCGTTGGTGAACGCAGACGCGACGATTCAACTTCGATTCAACGTCATCATTCTTCTCTAAAATTTGACGAACCACAAAAAGGGAAATTTGCGCCTCTGTCCATTTGAATCTAAGAATTTATAAGTAGATCTTTTCTTGCATTGTTGCAATGTATATGTTACTGCGTTAGTATCGGCAGAAGACAAGTCGAACTATCGAGCTAAGCCCACGCGTTCCAACTGCCAAGCACACATACAACATCTGTGATTTGCTGTGAACATAGCAAATTATGTGCTTGCTTGCACATTGTGTGATCTGAATCTAGCGCATTTTGTGATTGTTTGAAGATACTGCAGTTGACAGTAGAGCGCTGGCGCTCTTATTTGGGAGTAGTGACTTGAAATTGTAAACTTGCACAGTTCATGTAGCCTATACGTAAAGGTGCTCTCAAAAACAAATGACAGCTATTTCAACCTTTTGTTTTGTGAATGTAAGTAATTATTTTTGGGTATGCGGCGAAGGCCTCGCAGGCACGGAGACGACGCCACTAGTCTCAACTCATGTTCATTGAATAAAATCGAAACTGTATACACATAGGGGATTAAATATGTGCTGAGTTGCTACTCTACCTATTTTACCTACTCTATGGAGACCTATCAATTGGCCACATGGGCAACCAACTGAATTCAGCCATATTATAACCCAAAATGATCAGTTGCTTCCTATCTTCACTATACCACGTTAAAAGTGGACTTGTCACTGCCACTTGTCACGTCAGGCTTGTTGTAGAAAAAGGATATTACCTCTATAGAAATAACAAAAATTCGGAGAAATGTTTTGTGTAGTTGCTCTGCGCTACATTCACGCAATTCTATAGTAGCATAAAATAAGCACATGTCTCGGCCGCCTATTAAGATAATTTTCTTTCACATCTTCTTAAACTTTGCATTAATGACATTTTTGACTCTTATGCTGCGTTAATTCACAATCGAGATTTATTTGGTCGGTCTGCGATCACAACGAATAGTGATATCATCAGAAATCGATGGCTAGGATTTGAGCTTCCCTGACACACACACACACACACACACACACACACACAAGTACGTATATGCAGCAATATGGGACGCAGCATGTTCTTGCAGCAATGTGGCATCCAGGTGTTTTAATCGCAGATAGCTTTGCAGCCCGCATGATCCTCCGTGACGATTTCTGAGAAATTGTGTAGTTGAATTCTCAAGGTCATTTGTGGCTACTATTCAATCCGTATCTGGAAGCATACTTAAACAAGCAGCACGCTTGCAATATTCCTGCAACGTGAGGTTCAAGTTGTTTTCGTAGAAAAACATGAAATTCCTTCCGCTGAAGACTGAAAACGATTCTTGAGGACAATGTCATGATCCCTATAATACATTTTGATCGAAAGATTGCGCACAAGGTGCATTTATTGATATTTCTGTCTTTATAGAATGGAGCGCGCCCCACTTTCCGCAATGAGCCCCATTTTGTATGATCGAGGATGTAGCGAATTTCATGTTGCAGCAGATACATGAACAATCTGAGAAGCATTTCACTACTCTATATTATTAGCTTACGATTTCAATGATGTCCAAATGAATAAAAGATGGAAATGTTCTCTGAGCCCAGATTTCCGGAATTAAACATGTTATTTGTGTAAAATATAGCAATCTTTGCATAATTTAGGGATGTAGCACACTCCTTAGGCATGAATAGTCGCCTAATCAAATCCGTCGGTCATGACCGGTTATCCCATGGTAATAGATAGGGTTTCGTTTGATACTTGCCTTCTAAAAAACTAGCGTTTGAATAAGCCAAGATTTCCGCGATTACACGCGTTATTTGTGTAAAATATAGCATTTAGACACTTCTTAGTCTTAGTAGTAGTCCAATCAAACCTTGGTCATTATCTCCCAGCATTCAGTATCAGTTTGCTTCTCCATTGATCCTTGACGTCTAAAACAGTATATGAAAATAGTCTAATTTTGCACCCTGATTTCCGGTGAACCAGAAAACCAGAATAGTCTCTGCATTGATTGTCCTTGATATTGATTAGGCGTATTATAACCGTTATCCTCATGCAAAAAAGTTCATAAATTATTTTTTTGCTCTTCTGCAGATTGATTTTGAATGATTCTGAAATCTGGGTGTGCCGATATTTACGGTCGAACCCAGATTTGCATGCATTTCCACACGTTATGGACGTGGACGTCCGGTACTTACAAGAGCACACACACACATTTAATAATTCCATCAATGGATTTAATGACGAATGCATTCTCCACAGAACAATTGATGAAAACTATTTCTACCATACATCACATAAATGTCAGAATATTTTATTGACGGGATAAGTTATTCACAGCATGGCAATTTCCATTGCTGATGCGAGAGTCATAATTGCGGTTTGAAAAGAAAGCATATGCACGCTTTCGCATTTTTCAAATTATGGATGCATCCACTAACTACTAATCAAAAAATTGCATTGAATTGGTGGCTATGATGAGCTTATGAAGACTTACACGTATGTGACTTTATTCTGAACGGGCAAACATCCTGAGTTGATATTGAAGAAATGACAATGGATCAAAATCAAGCAATAATTTGTGGTTGCATTTAAATGGTTCCTAGCTTTTAATAAGAAGTACCGCGGTCGGGATTTTAAATTAAAAACACCAGGCCGAAAAACGAAAACTCCACCTGGCCGAACTGAGCCTGTGCCTTTGCCAACAGGTTAGGAAGAAATTACCAGCTTACTCCTATTATTCCTCTTATAAATGGGGTGGAAGATGCGGCTGAAATAAATAATGTGGAGTAGTTAATATATTCTGACTTCCATTAGTGAAATTCAAATCACTTGTTATGATGACATTATGCATCAGGCTTCAATTTTCATATGGCTTCTATTCAATCAGCTTCAATTTTAGATCACTTTAAAAGTACCATCTAAGTAACAAATTTCAATTTCGTAGGTCATGCAGTTACTTAAAATAATGATAAAACTGTAATATGTCATATTTTGTTTACCTGCTCTCACAATAAAATTCTAATGTGATGAAGTTGATTGATAAGCGGTAAGCAGTTTATTATCCTAGCACTTTAAGTTTTATCTTATACACGCAGTTCTCAACACTGCTTTCCATCAAAACTGTTTGGGTATATCGCCAAATTTATGATTCAATGTTGACTCTCAAAAGAGAATTGAAAAGCTTGAAAGGAAATTTATCAAATATTTCATGTTTAAACAATCAATATAATATCAAATTTAAACGTTACAAGTAGCAGCTTAGATTGGCAGGTTTCCGAAGTTTAATTAAAACAATATGAAGTACCTGCAACTCTTATAGATAACCGTAGTCAAGGGAATTAATCAATTTTCTCAGAGGTTCTTCAGCAAGTTCAACACATACAAAGGCAACATTTTCAGTATCTGATTCCAAAAGTTATGAAGAACCGTAAGTGAATAATCGTACACGATGAACAACTTCTTGAGGGCCAAGTGCAAATGGCCATGAAATTATTTGACTGATGTCAATACCTTAATTTTGATTAAATTCTTCACTGATTGACATTACGATCTTTCCTTTATACTGCTTATACCTTACGTACGAACTGAAGAAATTTTGTGACAAATCCCAATTAATAAGGCAGTCAACACTGTAGATTTCTTTGCAGATTTCTTTTGATTAGCAGCTCATTGATTGTAAACATGAAGAGATGCGCGATCTACAATAAAATGAAACAATTCAATCAAGGCGAATCTGCTGACAGACAATACTTTCACTCTTACAAACCACATGCCGCATTGTAAATCGGATGCGTTTTCTCATTGATGAAGGATCTCATTTTGAATTTAAATAATAGTTTCCTGGATAAGTCTCAAAAGAACTCATATTTCATTCCATGCATGTGATGAGAACTTGACACATAGTTTCGGAGTAAATAATACGAACACTGAGTGCAGACTTTCCTTGAATAATGATAGACAATATGTCTTTGATTTCGAATTAGAAACAATGTTGGAAAAGTTTATCTTGCTTCATTATTTCTCGTTAACTATTTCAGTTATTGCAGACCTTTGTTGATCAATGGGAAATGATGCTGTTGACACAATGAGGTTCATCTAAATTTCGTCCATACAAGAATTCGTAATTGAGGTGAAACTCTGGGAATAGTTTCAACTCGACTAAGTGGCAAATTAAAGAAGTTACTTGAGAATTTAATTACTTGATCTTGTAGTGACATATGTATTTCAAAATGGCACTGATCAACAGATCAATTTTCTGTAGTCAAAACTCAAAGCTTCTCTTTCATTCAAAAACTCGATTTTTATTTTGCAGACGATAAATAACATGAACAATTCCACTACATTCAGCTGGACAGATGCTGTCTATACGAAGGTTCATATTTCATTCACGTTCTTCTGTGTCACTTGCAGAGCCTTCATGAGGAGGATTAATTTCGTGATTAGTAATTGAATATTCCGACTGGTCATTCGCTGGTCAGTCGATTGTAGTCAAATTTAACTGAATGTAATAGCAAGTTTTCTGCGTTGGTAATAAATATGGTTGTTTGTCATATTTCGACTTTTTCCTATTGACGTAGGCCATCTATTAGCTCACCGTGTAGCCTACTCAATTGTCAGCAGATCGAAACTTCAAAAATTCAAAACTTGCTTCCCAATACCTAAATACATGTGCATGTAATGCATACTGCATAATATTCTTGAAAATTGGGATATTTTACATGTAATTAGTTCTCCCTGACGGACCAGATAAAAGAACATAAAGGCGAAGAGGTCATTGTACAATTGCCTACACAGGGTGACCCTGAGTGTCCAGCAAGAAGAAACTATATAGATGAAAAGAACAGCGACTGATTAAATGGAAAAGCAAGCCTACTTCCAATTCTTCACTTAAACGATTATCATTATGGTGAAGTCCTTCTGCTGCAGATGATCACTCAACATCAATTGGGTGATGACTGGATCAACTTTCAGCAGAAACGCCTGGTAATGGAATGGCAGAAATTTCGTAGTTTCCTATTTTATTTCTTCTCAAGTCTCCACGTCTCTTCCAAGTTAAACCCCACGCATTTTCATCTAGAAAAATTTCATCACATTTTCCTTTGACTATTAAACTGCATTCAATGTGTTCATAATCGATCATTGCGCTCTTCATCACGAGATCTCTTCATCTCTTTAGAAATTTTAAAAGGGGTCCAGTGCGGATGCAAGTGATGTGGGCATGTTATCCATCGTTTAATTAACTACTTAATCCCTACTAAGTTGTGACATAATTCTGTGACAAAATTGAACACAGATTTCCAGCTATAGGCTCACCTGTAATTACTTCTAAATTTAACATTTTAACACTGCGCATATCACTTTAGCAATTTGTGATTATTCAATTCAAAAATGAAGGTTGAGATCGAGGAAGCAAATGCGTTTTGCCATGATTTTAGGCTGATATTTGTAAACTGACAACGTCTCAATATCAATTAATACTGGTAATAAACTTCGATGCACGCTAAGAGCTAGGTTCCGATGGAGATGTTGAAAAACGCTCCACGATTGCGAAGTGACAACATTAGACCGTAGAACTTTCAACCGTATGTATTTTTTAATCTGTAGGTCTAACTGTAGATGCCACGTCTTTTTGGTCCATCCCACGAAATTCCCTTTAAACGACCTCTACATCTCGACGGATATTCGAGAAAACTGGCTGTAGAGGGACAGTAATTCTTATCAATCATGAATGTGGAATCCACATTTTTCGAGGAAATTCCCTCGGCGTCTCACTAGTTTCAGAGTTATTAGATATATTGGTAAATAGTTATGCATATTATTTTACATTTCACACTCTTTTTACGTGCTTATAGCAATAACTAATAGCTTGTCTTATTTGTTTTCTATTTGATGCTGTAGTTCTTTTTCGGCTAATAGACTGTTCTGATTTCTTTCTTCTGAAAGATGCATCTTAAAATATAGTCTACCTCATAGAGTAAGTATAATTAGGTTGAGTGTAACTCCGCATTTATTAAATCCCCGATGTGTATACACTTTCGATTTTATTAAATGAACTCAAGGGAGATACAGGTGGTACAATTGTCACCAAATGTGAGGTATGCACATTTATACAGTTTTTCAGAAATTACAACGGGATCGATTGATCATGCATGATAGCATAAAGCAGAAGGAAATGGTTTTATTTTACAGATCGTCCGTGTCATGACGGCATAGGAGAGGCAATGTTTGTTAAATTAGCAACTCGATGACCTGCCATTGCTTTCATGCTTAACCTCAAGAGAATCTTCTCAAGCGAGATCATATCACAAGCAACCTGCTGGTAAAACAAAATAGAGAATCAATTACAATGATTTCAATCAACTTTTAAAGATATGAATGGGTCCACATCACTATTCAGATTCAAGAAATGAAGCATGAATTTAGTGAATCACAAAATCATGCCGGTGAAAACTGAATTAAAAACTTGAAATCTCAGCCAAGAAAGCACGAATAATATCGCGACTTTTTCATGAAGACTTTCATCATAATGCGTATCATGAACTTCCCTTGATAATCAGCCTAATTTCCGCTTAGCTACGATGCTTATTAGCAAATATTGATGCTTTTTGATATCCAACTTGTTTCATACTAATTATATAGGGGAGTCATGTCGGTAGTATATAAATTTGCAAAACTTTGACTTTTTCAAAACTGCTCAAATAATTTTTTTGGACCATGGGAACGCAATCTCCGCAAAAAACTGAATGTTTTGATATAAAAATTTTCAGTGTATACAGATACTTTTTTGAGTCGACACTCTACCTATATATCCCTGCTCTATGGTCTACTTCACTTTCAGTTAAACGTTTATCGGTGAATTTCGGTCAAATCGCTTAAACTTCAACTCATTCTATTAGCTTGATAATTGCTAGATATCAGAAAGTGGTAATATCCTGTTCTGAAGTTTCCCACCAATTCACACTTTTGAACACTTTCTGCGCTTAAAGTTTCATCGACGACGTTTGAAGTTTTCTAAAATTGGATCATTGAATAAATGTGCCATGACATGCTGAGATAATGCCAGCTGGGGTGTGGCTTAATCTGAAAAATAGGAATAAGGCAAATCGTAGCTATTCTTTGATTCATCTTCATTCCAGACAATAAAATTGATGTTTCTTATTTCATCAGAACATTCTCAATGCGAGCGATGTTTATCATGACAGTTGGTTTCTTTATACTGTCTACACGACTAGCATTATTCTACGCTAAAATCTAATTTCAATGTCATAAAATTGACTTATCAGATCAATTTGGCCATTTTCATCGATAAGAAATTACACTGACTTTCATTTCTCCCATGAATTCGTTACAGATTAAGTGCATATGACAAATAAAGCATGAATATTTGAATAGACGTCGAATTGCATTTCTTGTAGTGTTTGATGTAAGATTAGTTAAGTAGGTCCATAGGAATTTATAGGAAACAATGTCAGGGAAGCTGCTACATGTGCAAACAAGTCTTTCCGAGGATTTCACACTGTATAATTGATACTTTGCTACGTCACAGTAAATACCTAAATCCACACCAATCTTCACTGTCTTACTGTGTCAATTTGCTTCGTAAATACATGTACAGTACAATGCAATAATTCTGTCAAAATTAATAATTGAATTTTACAATTGGTGATCATAAGTCCCTTCAAATTAAGATAAATATTCTTATAATATTGATGTTGAAAATAACCAACAGTTCAAACCGAAAAGCAAACTCAAAGATAAAAGTCCAAATGGCACAATTCAATTAACAATCTGCCGTTCATACCGTTATATTGGTTAATAATTTCAATATTTAGTACGGTATATTGGTTTGATGACATGAGATTGTGCAGTGAATGTGAAGAATGATAGGTAGTAATTGAGGACAATAACATACTAGCCAATGTCTGCCAAGTGCGGTTAACACCTAGCTTGGTTATAGTATTGACAGCTCATAGTGCCTGTAGTTCTTTCAGTAGATTATTGTCAAACTGATGTGGAAAGAAAATACTGCACATGCAATCCCCCCCACATGTGATTCTTCTAACTGCTCTTAATGCAAAATAGATTCTTCCAAATAGAATATCGCACATTTAATTACCAAGGACACACTGCTTATTCTGCATTCCATTATCAAACGCATTTGGATATGCTATAGACTTTGCAGTAATGTGTGACTCAGTCAAAGTCATGACTTAATAGGTATTTATATCAAATTTTTAAATTAAGATTTTTTCATAACACGGAAACAGCCAAGCATGTACAGCCAAGCACGTGATAACGCAAAACTTTATGCTGTTTCAAACCCCTGCAAAATTGAGCAAAGTTTAATATTTCATCTGGGCACTATAGCTACGGCCTTATGAGTTTCACGTTCATTTGCCGTTCTGATACATGGACTGTTGCATAGAACATCAAGATATCCCAATACTGACGTGCATGTACTTTTATATATGTTGATAAAATTGTTACGGAGTGAATTCATGCCATTATGACAGTTGAGACACAAGGGGTCTATGCATATAATGTAAACTTTTAAATCATAATAAATGATTTTGTAAGGGATGACCAGAGGGTAACCGGACAAAATCTGGATTTATGAAAGCATGACCGAGCCGATCCCGATTATCATGATCATTTCCTTGACGTCCCCTTATTTCACCTTTCTCTTGATGTGCATTGACGAAGCTCTATCGATTTTAATTTTATCGGTTTGCAGTCATATCTATCTTCACAAACACTCATATCACGTGTAGAATATTCTTCCATGACGCGCATAATCGTCTCCCTTAAATGATTCTAACAGTGGATTTTACGACTAGCGAGATCTACACATATGAAAAAAGACCTGTGAGGGATATGACAAAAGATTCGAAGCATGGCAACTACCCTATACCGCACGTGGGTAGTGTGTTTTTGCTGTCGAAAGCGAAAACCTTTTCGTTTTTGGCATTTTTTTGTTTCGTTAACGAAAACGAATGTGAAGCTATAAAAAAATTAAAGCGAAAACTCAAACATATTCACTTTCGTTTTTAATGTCGGTAAGTAAGATTGCACCTAAAAGGCAAAAATGAATTGACTACATCTCAGCTCAGCACTCGGAATGCGGCAAACTGCAGAACACTGCGGAAGGCCTACATTCTTGCAATGGAAATATTACTGACTGTGTTCCATTTTGTGAGCTTTCTGCATCAGTAGTAGACTATTTCTCGAAATCCTAGCCTCATTCACCTTAGCACCGGAATATTCCGAGTTTGGAGAAAGCATAGGATTTATGCGTTGACGTTGATGTGATGATGTTGAGTACATTACCACTATGTGATTGGCTGGCTATCAACTCTTTAATGACATTCACATTGAGTTTTATGACTGGGATGAGTGTTATGACCGAGCATGTGACCGAGAGACTAAATATTGCACTTTGGAACCATTTAATGCGTTGAACTTGCATCTATTTGCCTTTCTACAGCTGATTGAATTTTGAAAAATCCAGAAATACCCTGCAAAGCACGACAACCGTCAACAGTGTTTTTTATTGATAGTGACTGACAAGAGGAGGAACCAGGTAGAACTCGGCTGACGCACAGATTCCTGGTAGGCATAGCGCATACATCATTCTGTGAAAGTCTCACTTTCAATCTCGTTCCCTGCAGAAATTCATTCTGGCTGCCCGACTATTTGAGGCAGCGATTACATAATAGTTGGGAGAAGGAATGATTTTCTGCTGGCTGTCAATTTTCTATTAGCAACAGTTTAAAGCATTACATGTAAAGGTTCAGTGCTTTAGCTATTGTATTCATTGCCAGTTTTTCGATAAATCTTGTTGCCTGTTTTAGAAATCTTTTAGACATAACATAATTTTATTATTGCTACTATTAGAAGCTTACGATTGCGATTTCAAATATGATGATGTTCGAGATCCCACATTTTTTCTTATTGAATAGACATTTATGTTTCCGACATCTCTATTTCGCTTTCAATTCCAAAAGTTGTCTCGACAAAATAATTTTTCATTACATGAAATCTTCAAAGGTGTCCAATTCATGGTTGCTACACGAATTCGTCACATGGCTGTTGCGAATGCAAATTTATTTGTGTGCAACAAAATTCCTATGCCTATAGCTTACAAATAAATATATGTCAAGACTAGAAGCCAACTAGGAGCACAGTATATGGTAACTAAAATTGTTAAATGCATAAAAATGAATAATCTCATGATTGCATTATAATTATCTCATTACTGTTTTAGCAATATAGGAATCGTTTTTTTTTTATCATACTATTTTACACATGGGCTTGAATACTAAGCATTATTAATCTCTTGGTGCAATAAAATGCAGTGTGTCTAATTTACAAATTTTCAATTTTTCTTTCAACTAGAAAGAAATAATTATTAATCCTTCTGATTGGCAATCTTATTGCTGCATAGAATTTTTTGGCTGAAGGTTGGCTTTCATTTCTTGAATAATTATAATCAAACTCCAAAAATACAGAAAACCGATATCGCTTTATTTGAACAAGCGATGAAGTCTGTCATGATGGATAAGAAAAAGTTCTCTCCCAATTTTGCAACAAGTTGCGTGCGCATATATTGAAATGAAAACTTCACCACACGCGTTTCGTCTGCACAGACCAATAAAATGTTAAGATGCCAAATATAAAATAGCGCTTTAGGAAAGTATGGCTATCAGTACTCCGATGAAATCCATATTTTAATGTTTTTCAAAAGTTCTGCGAAATAATCTTAGCATGCCAAAATATAACAGAAACCAAGACGATTGGCGGCTCAGTAAAGAACAGAAATCAATATAAGTCTCATTCAGATAACCAGTGTGATGAATCTTCTCTGGCTATTCATATGAGATGCCATTTGTATTTACAGGGTGTTTCAGTTGATCTGACCGATTTTTTTCGCTTATGCAATCTGTCTTGGAACGTACTGTAACGAGTCATTTATTCTACCAAAAACAGTAGTTATGTCACTGCATAAATTGTTCTAGCAAGTAATGTGTGACTGAATTCGTTGCGTTTGAACGGACTTCATAAAAGTGATGAGATCTGCTAGTGTGTGCGAGCTTCATGCAGTTTCAATCAGTAATTGAGTACAAAGATTTGACGAACGTTGACATTGCTACAATCGTAAAACATTCTATCACTTTTAATTGCGAGAAAGCCCGACAGATGTTTCAAGAGGAAAATGATATAGGACCGCCACCTGTCCGAACACTACGACACTGGAAGGACCGCTTCATGGAAACTCGGTCACTTCATCCTCGTTCGCATACCAGTCTGTAAAAAAGACGAATCCTCACTGCGTTTGCTGATGAACCAACTACATCACAACGTAAAGTTGCAAAACAATGTCAGATGTCACCAGCCAACGTGAATCGGATATTGAAAGAAGTCTGCTTCCGTCCTTGGAAGTTCAAGCATGTGCAAGAGCTCCAAACAGATGATTTTTTTAAACGCAAAGCTTCTTGTGAGACGATCTTGGAGAGACATCGCACAGATCGTAACTTCATGATGAACATAAATTTCACTGACGAGGCAACATTTCATTTGTACGGTTCCGTTGAAAATACATTGTGTTCATCTATTCACATGATAACCCTCACACTGATGCGCCTCAACCGATGAAATCGCCATCAGCGACATGCTGGGCTATGGCTTCACTATAACGGCATACTTTTCAAGCTCATCGATTCTACGGTCAACGCTCCAGTATATTTGGAGATTCTTCAAACAATTATTACACTGCTATTGTCGAATCCACGAAATCTTAATCGATGAATTCGATGGCACTCCTTCTCATTATGCGATTGTTGTCAGAGATAATTTGAATCACAACCTTACCGGACGGTGGATAGTGCGAGGGGGACCTATTGCCTGGCCACCAAGATCACTTGGTCTGTCCGCGAATGATTTCTGGCTGTGGGGTGATGTATGACACCGTCTTTTCAATGCCCGACTTCGGACGCTAGAAGACTTAGAAACGAAGCTGGTGGTCATTCTTCGCGAGATGACGATGATCAGGCGAGCTTTTGACTCATTCATTCTCCGTTGTACTGTTTGTGTCGAACAGGAGGGTCAATATATTGAACAACTCTTGTGATTTGTGCATTCATCATCTACATGTATATGTATACTTAAAGTATATAGGATACACGTTGTTTTCATTGGAATTGTGTCTTCGTCTTTCACATACTGAAAATGGTCCAGAAAAATCGGCCAGATCAACTGAAGCACCCTGTATTTGCTATTTTCCTACTGATTTCAGGAGATTAATGCACAGAATCTGTCGTAGATCATTAATTACTAATATCCACTTGCATATCACCAGTAATAGCATAAATGTATTTGATTTGAAATTCATTTAGATGTGAAGATCTATGAATGATAGGTCGATAGTCTGCTACAATCTAAGCAGATGACTGTGTTTATGGTAATGCTAATTTCTGTGATTACAATGGTAGAAGAATATTATAACCGCAGGCATGCCTAATTTACTTCCTACTGAGAACAAACATATACAGTTCACAGCTGCTGCTAAGATGCACTGTACATGTAGCGATCGGTTTCATGATTGTTGATTCAATTAATTGTGTTCATGGATCATTGCTTATTGATGTCTCTTTGCACTGCATTAAATGCAAATAATCAGGTCACGAAATAATGAAACCAACATCCAACCGACCCTCAGTGGACAGAAATATCGGTAGTTTGTCAGTTACCGCATGATAATAACAATTGATGAGTATATGTTCAAAAGCAATAAAAGTAATAGCTTTTGATAAACGGAATCGAAGATAGCTGCGACAGTTGAAATTGAGAATTTTCGTTCAAATCATTCATGTGAAAACACTTCACATTCTGTATCTTGTAGTCAGGTCACCAAACCGGGTGTTAATAGCAATTATTGGCCCGGATACCGCAGACCAGCTTTGACAGGAAACGGGCGGGGGATTTTGTCAATTTCATACGAGTTGATAATTTATAATAAAAATATGAATGATAAATCTTTGGACTCACACTTTTGAAATTTTCAGCGAATATTCAATATGAATAGTCATATTGTCTATTCGTATGGATATTATTATGATGTTTAATAATTAGTAATGGATAAATATTTGGTATCACTGAGCACTTTGAGGTCAAGCAACTATAAAGAAACTAGGAAATGTTCAGAAATAAAATGGCCGTTTTTTTAGCGAGTATCAAAATTTGTCACTGGATCAAAAAATGTGCCATGCTATCAACGTCATCCATTACGCAAAAAAACACAGTTTTCATGGTTGGGTTCAAGATTGCTTCAGACTTTGTACAATTCTGCAGACAAAAATTGTCTTGTAAACTCTTTGACATCAAGGAGGTTACAGTTTCATCATCGCTGATATTTTCAAATGAGACTTTATTGATAGAAGCAAATTTCAAGTTATCTTCATCTTTGACAATCACGAAAATATCGCTAATGAAGCGACGTCAGAACGTCTGATCGCTGAAAGACTCAATTCCCCTATCCATCCATCTACCATGCATCTCTTTTTTGTAAATGGAATCATTAAATATTGAGTTGCACCCACAGTTGAAAGATGGAATCTATCTTTTGTGCCAAGTCAAGGCCATTTTCAACACCGTTTCACCATGGACTGAAAGTTCGTGCGAGTAAAATAAAATACGGAATTAATTAAAGAAAATGATTCCTCTACCTTTCAATCCCATTTTACATTGACAAGCCATGCGTACACGATTCAAGAGCCTGTGTTCTCAGATTTTCAATGAGATATTAAGTATTTGCATTCATCATTGTTTAAAATGGACAGAGGTCAACATGTGAAAATAGGCTCTTTTAGAAATCTCAAGGTTTCAATATGAAAGCATGTGAGAATGACAATGAATCAGACACAAGGTGAAGGGGTCCTCTTAGAGTGCTATAGCAAAGTGTTATAATTTCAAATTCCGATAAACGTGATCGGATTTGTCAAATGGCGTCTGTCTACATATCCTAATTAACATGCAATTAGCAGCTGTCAACACACAGAGACTCAATGAAAATCCATTCACGAAATCATTAGAAAACAAATCCCTTATAAGTAGTCTACATTCTACTACATTGTATCACATGTACGTCTTTATTTCTGGGTAAGTCATTCCCTTCTCTATACCTTTCCGCATTTAAGTCAAAGATTCGGTGAAAGATACCTTTCGATTGTCATCCATTGAAAATTGCATTGAATCATCCTCGAAACACAAAAGTGTAATGCTGGACATAGCGACCTTCATATAATAATTTGAATAAAAGATCAAAATAAATCATAAAATTATTGTATTTTGGAAACATTTCGAACACTATTTAGACTGCTTCAATTTTTGGAAGGGCGTAGCTGGATCTGCGGCCAGTTCCAACTATGGTGCATGTAAACATTTTATTTATTTTTCACAGAAAATTCTGCAATTTTAAATAGCCAATGTGACCTTCGATCTTTAATTCTGGTCATTCACACGACTACATCATCGCAGTTCTAGGCTCGGCAGAATTGCACTTCGTCATCGCGCTTGCTGACCTCGATCGGTGGAACACCGGATTGGGTCTCATTGTTCTTAACGACTTCATTTAGAGAGTTCTAGACTCAAGAGAATCATACTTCGTTATCGAGCAGGTTGGCCTCGAACGCAGGAATAACCGCACACCGGATGGCGTCACTATTTTCACCTAACCGGAAGTAGCAGCTCAGAGGCAACACCTTTGCAATTAACATTTCTGTCTATTGCAATTTGCTGGACTTTGTCCTTTACGGCTTTTACTTTTCACTCAATTTTCACGATATTGTTCATCACAAGTCAACTACAATACTACTGTAGTCATCTCGACTGTACTGAATAATTCTATTGCAGATGCATTCATTTATTAAAACACCTTCACATGATTTCGCTATTGTCATCATAAATAATCCTTGCTAGTTTATTTTCTTGTGGTATATGCTTCAAGGTTGACTGAATGGAAAGTGAATTCTCACTACAACATTGAGGTTTACTATTTCGTATTTTGGAATTATGATTAAGGCCTTCTCTTCATTTCTAAGATGTAGAATTTCAAAGTAATCAAGCGAATGGAAATTTGGTAGCTCGGTTTTGACAATCCTCTGACTTCTTGCATTCTAAATCTTCGTTTGTTCGGATGATTGGTGCTTTTGACTTTGAGGTTTGATTTTCGGCAGACGCATTAGATGCACTCGGCACACCTGCGCTCATAATTCCTTTGCAATGTTCTTATATTAGAAAATCTGTTACGGAGTCATATGTATCTCTAGCGAATCGTTATCATCGGATTTAAAACCGAATCTTCTTGAGCTTGCATTTAAATTTAATTCTCTGATAATTATAATAGTCATTCTATTCATTTGCAAGAATAGATTTCATGTAGCCACCATTAATAAAATGCGATTTCAGACAGATCCTCGATATCTAAAACTCCTTTCATTAACAACGTGCCACATTCTTTCAGTTTTCGCTAAAGCTGATATCTTCAAAATTTTGCAAATACAATTATAACCGGCTAGTCGTATCCCTGGTCATTTTTAAAGCACGTTTCTCTGTACCTCTTTTTATTATTCGTCTATAGGGCAAAAAACAGATAAAGTTCATTTTCAACTCTCATGACTTTGGGATTTTTATGATAGAGTTTTCTTGAAACAACGGCTTTCTGGTATTATTCGCGTTAAGAATGCGGCGCAATCACGATCATGGAGGGTGTGCTTCGCTGGTCTTGGTGATCTCCCGGCGATTCCCAGCCGGCAAGCCAATTTTCATGGTGGTGCCAAGAGCAAGGCGTATTGAAATATCATTTTGACCTCGTGAAAGCCGGAGAGAATTGAATTATTAGAAGAAATAGACAATCACTAAGTTTGAACCTAAAAGATAAAGCAAAAATACAGGTTAGCCTACTGTAAAGAAAATTCATGATATGTTCAGCTTACATATAAAATACTAGTAAAGACAATTAAAAGAATTAAGCAATCACTGAGATTACACATTAAATGATAACAATAAAAGTCAAAGAAAAAAGTATTTAAATAAATAGTTGCATAAATAGCTACACAAAGTAAAATAAGTAGAAAAATGTAAATACAAAAAAGAGGAAAGGTACAGCGAAGAAAATACTACAGAATTGCAGAACAAAACATGCACTCCTTTTGAATGCAAAGACTGAGATTGAATCACTTTATAGCTGCACCTTCAGCGATTAAGAGTACATACTGGGATGCACACTTTTTGACAAAGAAAAAGTCACTAATGCTGCTGTTGACACGATGTGAGCACTCCTGGAGATGGCGGGTGATGCTTGAAGTCGGAACTTTCGTGGAACGAGGCCTTGCTGTACCGGTAGAAATCCACTTTGGAAGATGCTGCTTCACACGCAGTCGTAGAGGCCTTGCAGCCACACCTAAACCGATATACGAGAATTATGGATTTTGAATTATTGTGTGAATATTTTGAATTGTAGTTCAAAAATGATGAGGGACTCCCAGTGAACTCAGTGCGCGCAAAAGCCTGTTGAAGAGAGGGTTATGAACATTTGCGAATGATATATCGAACTTTCTGTTCGAGATTTTTATGGACTAAGCGGCGTTTACGTATCCAATTGACGCCTGTCTAGCGGCAATAGAGTTGTATCATCAAAATGTAATATCATGTATCATCATGTAATATGTTACGCATCCTAAAAATACAAAAAGAAAGCCTTCAATTCATAGAGACAATAGAAATACTAGTTTCTATGACATTGACATCTTGAGAATTAGAAACCATTAATTCATTTGTGAATTTCTCCTTTTCAAATTCATGATCTGCAAAATTATCAATCAATGAAAAATGGTCAGAATGTGTTTTGCTCATGCATCACCTCCAAATTGTTGAACACACTCACACAGAAGTACATGTAATTTCATGTCGATTGAAGACGAAAAAAAATTTAATGACTATCATGTCTAAATATTGAACTTGGGTGGACTGACTTTGTCGCGATACAGATGATTGATATGTATGTGTCAATTTCTTTTATTTTTAGCTCAATGGCTTGATTATGTAGTTGTATAAAATAATGTGAAATCATTCTTCTTTTCCTTTTTCAATCAGATGAGTTCAGCACTCGGATTTTGTCGGGTGGCATTTGTGCATTTGATGATGACATTTAAATAGCATGACGGAATGTATTCACACAACACACTTTTAAAGTAGCACTTCTTCACTTCACCATGAATTGTGATTCTGTATCACACGCATAAAGGGATATCTTTATATCCTATCTTGACATTTTGCGTACTTCAAAGAAGCAAATTAAAACCTTATCTAATCAGATCTTTCACATTTTCCATTCTAAATTCATTATTCATAATGAAATTGTTCATTATCTTCTGACGGACGACATTTTCAAGTCGATATAAGTGGGTGTGTATTTATCCGAAAATATTTCAGTCGAATGGAATTGAGGCAAAAATAGGTAAAATCGGAAGTTTGTTGCATTCCATCCAAATATATATCAGCCAAAGACAGTAGAACATTACACCGTCTTCGGCATCAACATAGGTAAAACATTGTTCAGATTTATCAGCATGCGTTCTGAGAAATCTAAATCTATAAATACTACCTCCCATACACATAAGTCCATTATGTAAGTTATGTAGAGGCCTACTCACCTGAAGTCAAAAGAACTACGAGTTCACGCATCTTCTTAGTTTGACACTTTTTTGCTTACCATTCTGCATCTATCTGATATTGAACATTTGTCATTTTCTGTAGTTGTGGTTGAATTCTCTCCAAAAGTTGATGGGTTATCAGTAATACTCAGAATCAGATTCATTACAGGCAAAGTTGAAGCCGACATATGATCGTCCCAAAACCAACAGCTTTCGCTGCACTCACTTCGGCAAAGTGGTATTGAGGGCGTGGAAGAGTATTTCAACAGGCTTTGCGCGCACTGAGTCCAGTGGGAATCCCTCATAATTTTTAAACTGCAAGTCAGAATACTGAGAAATCGGTTGGAGCCAGGGAAAAAACCAAGGTGTTCGGTTCACGTTTTCTTAAAAAAGACACGATGCATTTCGTGCACCTCCGGCGCACATGTTCACGCGAATAATGAAGACATTGCACAGTTGGTGACAGACGCTCAGACGATGACATCATAGCGCGGATGATGTTTAACTACAGTGCTAAAATAAATAATGTACTCAGACGAATGCTACTAAAATTAAAAAACAAAAGTAGAAAGACAAAGTCAGAAAAAAGGAAAAAGAGAATTGAAAGTCGAGTATCATAGTACCTCACTCCACACAGATCTAACGTTGCATTCCACCTTGTTGACATTGTTGAACTTCTTGGAACACAACGATTCTTTGATGACACGTCTTCGGTATATGGGATCGCTGTCAACTGTACCACAATTGTCCCAATCAATGTCGTGGCCACTGTCAAGCGTATGGTTGGCAACTTCCGAGGACATAGAGAAGTTCCTGACATTTTTCTCTTGTGCTCTTTGAGCCGCTCCGGTAAAGTTCTCGAGCTTTGGCCGACGTATGACCACTGGCAATCGACATCAATGCACTTGAGATGATAAACGACACCGAGAGACTGAGGTTTTGCGGGTCTCTTCTTGACTAATAGGGACTTCAGCGTATGCATGGACTTGTAGTGTGTCTGGATACCAAGCTGAGTTAGTGTCTTCGAGATCGACTCTGCCAGACGGGGAACGTAGGGGATTACGCATCTTACGTTGTCCTCATCCGTAGCTTCAGCAGCTTCATTTGGTGGAGGATCGAAGACACACACACTTTCCCTAGGGCTGAAACCATTCATCTGGAAGACGCGTTGAAGCGATCGGAGCTCATCGTCGAGACAATCGGCAGAACAAATCGCTCGGGCTCGATGACAAAGTGTCTTGACAAGTCCTTTAAATACACTGGGATGGTGACAAGAAGATCGATTCAAATAAAGGTTAGTATGGGCTGGCTTTCTATAGACCTTGAACGTGATGCTGTTGTTAATTCTTTGCAGAAGGATATCCAAAAAAGGAAGAACCGAGTCGACTTCGAGCTCCATGGTAAATTATTATTTTATTTTATTTTATGATTTTTATAATTTTTAAATTATTGTATATTTTACCGGAGCGGCTCAAAGAGCACAAGAGAAAAATGTCAGGAACTTCTCTATGTCCTCGGAAGTTGCCAACCATACGCTTGACAGTGGCCACGACATTGATTGGGACAATTGTGGTACAGTTGACAGCGATCCCATATACCGAAGACGTGTCATCAAAGAATCGTTGTGTTCCAAGAAGTTCAACAATGTCAACAAGGTGGAATGCAACGTTAGATCTGTGTGGAGTGAGGTACTATGATACTCGACTTTCAATTCTCTTTTTCCTTTTTTCTGACTTTGTCTTTCTACTTTTGTTTTTTAATTTTAGTAGCATTCGTCTGAGTACATTATTTATTTTAGCACTGTAGTTAAACATCATCCGCGCTATGATGTCATCGTCTGAGCGTCTGTCACCAACTGTGCAATGTCTTCATTATTCGCGTGAACATGTGCGCCGGAGGTGCACGAAATGTATCGTGTCTTTTTTAAGAAAACGTGAACCGAACACCTTGGTTTTTTCCCTGGCTCCAACCGATTTCTCAATATAATGCAGGGACTATTCAAGCAGTCAGAATACTATTACCTGTGTCGAACATGCGGCGTGTGCTCTATCCAGCGACTGTCTAATTACGTTATCCGTTACTCCAAGTCTTCATTGGATTAAGACGATCATTATTTGGTTTATCGAGTCATGTTTCCAAAATGCAGAATTCACATTGATGAATAAAGCTTTGTTTACCGTATTATACAGGAAAACATCAGCAAATTACGTAGAAATACAAGAATACAGTATTTTTTAACCGGTAATGAACATGACTTTGGAGCCATTATTGGCAGTAACGAAAATTGGAAAATACACGCAAGTGATGATTCAGTTCCGTCCACTGAAGAAAGAAGTCGAAGTGAAGAAGAAATAAAACTACCTCAACTCACAATCCTCTGTTAAATTCTAGTCATCATGAACATCATTAAATAATTCGTATTGTACAATGAAGTCTGTGAACATCATTTTGTGTTCAGGACGGTCTGTTTCTTTATCTTTAACAATAACATCGATTGTCATGACGCTTTCATTATCTTTAAGAGGAATTTGGGCAAGCTGGAGGATACGAGGAATATCACACTTCTACCTACACTGTGGAAGATGTCTGTCTTAAAAGTGAAATCAAAATCATAAAAATGACAAATCTCATTTTCATTGATTAAATGAATATAAGATCATTACGATATTAAGTGCAAAAAACTCCGAAGTACATGGATCTACCTAAGCAAGTGGATTTTTGCGTTATTTGACACTCCTTAACTTGCAAGACGACTGGAAGCATAGCTTAAGAATTGTCGCATTACTGATGCTGGGTGACAATCTGCAAATTAAAATTAAAATTAACGAGAAATTCGCGTGCGAATTCGCGAAGAAAACGTCAGTAGCTCTCACATTATAAATGTGAGAAGTGACCGTAGACTACTGGGATAAAGTTGGATATAATCGCTGAGAGAAGACGACTGTTTAAAATCCAACACAACAGCATTATGTTCATAGCCTCAATGCCAGGGCAACAGAATTTCTGCTTCAGCTAAAAAGCAGATTCTCAGTTTTGGACCCTTATGCTTTGGACGATTTAAACGAAGGATGGAGTGCCATCATCAAAACGACTTAAATCGCCGTCAAAGAAGAATCTGACAATCCCGCAATCTGACGCTCTGCTCCCCCAAAAATATCAATAGATGCAGAAAAGTCGGTTGAAGGACGCCAAGCCTTGTCGTAAAATACTAGCACGAATCCCATAGCTTGTTGAAATAAACAAAACCATTGGTTTTTCCTACAATTTCCTCGAAAGATTGTGCACGAATTACCTCAGCCCATGGGCCATGATTAAAAACCATGAGAAGGCGTTTAATCAGTACCGCAATTTCATTGTCATTTGCCGTTAAAAATGGTGCGAAAACCATACCTACTTGACGAATAATCAGCTTAGGATCGTATGCTCACAATAAGGCTGCTGAGAAAAAAGGCTGTCTTACAGGACTTAATTAAAATAGATCCATACGCATTTAATTGCAAGTTAATATCAGGCATCTCTGTTTTTGCTTACATGCACCTTCATTCCATGCTAATACATGCCGGTACTAAGTTGCATGACTTGAGTACAGTTTAAGTTTAAAAATGATCAAGTTCAAATCAGTAATTGGAGTGTCCTAATATCCATATTGTCTGGCGCAGAAATAGGAATCTATTGTGAAGGAAAGGTCTAATATGGTCTGAGAGCAATGTGCGCCTCTAATTGTTTATATGTCTGATTCCCGGCTACCATGAATCCATGAGCGGTTTCATGAAATTAAGGTGACCATTACGATTCAATCACTCACTCAAACATTTCTGATTGATATTTGACTGTTTTGTGGACTTATCGGGAGGCAGATACTTTCGTCATTTTGTTGTTTACTGAAGGGATTCATCATTACCGAGCAGCGCAGTATCTCAGGTAATTGGACCGTACCTAAAAATTCGTGATCACGTTCCTTGGTTCAATATATCCCTGGCATTGCTTGCTTGAGCAGATAGTTAGTTTGTGTAATTCATGTAGGCCTACCAGTCAAATTGTTTTGATATATTTGTCTCTAGCTGTTGCTTTTTACTTTGTTGAGGTACTTTTCGAACATATGTAGAGCTGAACAGCGTAATAATCTTTTAAGCGCTATCCAGTAGCTAAGCCTACAGGATGAGACACTTCAATCAACATAATCCCTGCTGCAAAATTTATTGGGGCTGTTCAACTTAATGAGCGACAGTATAGCGCTGAAACCGGCAGAATATTCAGTCAGCTTCGGTGTTACATTGTCGTTCATAAAGTAGGCTGAATGTTCTATCGGCAGAATAATTTGATCGGTTTAATTTTCTGCCGGCAGAATTTTAGATATTGAACAATCTCATTGATGAATGGCAACACTGAGCATGCTTTTATTATTGATTTATTGCAAATGACGTACTCATGTCGGATGTGCTCGTGGAAACAATAAAGATTCATCGCAACGAAAAATCATCTCCATAAAATGTAATGCTAATGGCAGCTTACAACAGGGAATCGATCAGGATTGTGCAGTGTTAATGATTGAGTGCACATCAAACAGTGCTTTTTTTCTTCACAGATTTCTGCCTATTTGTATTGTCAATGATCGGACATCAGTGTTACTCTTCTTACTCTCCATTGTTCCCATTTACCGGGGGGGTGTGATGTAGCTTAGAATTTCCGGGAGAAAAGCAATCGCAATTTTTGGATGCTAGTTTCCGTGTTTTGCAATATCCTTTATCTTGAAAATGTACAAAACTGATTATTATGTACAATACTGAGATGTCGAGGCTTGTGGCTTCCAGGATACTTTAATGGGTCTTCACCATGGTTTTCATTTTAATACATCTCTGCAATGCTTTAGATTGATTTGAAGATTAAAACTGCGGCCTCTAGAAGAATTCAGTGATAGTTGTTTTCTGGTACACTATTTCCGGCCAGCAATTTAGTTTGTTTGGGGGGGGAGAGAGAGAGAGAGAGAGAGAGAAAGAATATTTTAAGCATCATGCATTTTGAAGCTGGTCAAAGGAATATCCTGCATTTATGCAGCAGAAGTCTTGGTTTTCAACTATGCCAACAAGATAGGAAAATAAAGTTTGCACGTCGACAATGTAGACATTACAGATTTGTGCTGAAATGAATATGCTAGGGAAGATGTACACATCAAATTAATTAACTTTGTGAGTAAGTCATACCATATATGCAGGAGCATCTTTATGTGCTTGATTTGAATCATTTGATATTGCTATTTAATTGTTTATACATGTACATGTGAACATGTTAAATTCTATATGTTGATGATCAACCAAAATAGAATATAGGTCACAAAATTCGTCCCACACCCTCGAATATTGATAATTGAAACTGTCATGACCGTAAGTCACTTAACCAAGTCGATAATCCTTGTACAGAAGTTTGTGAATGCATGTCATATTGTACGTGGTATGTGCTAGCATTCAAATTCACAGAGAATGTATAGTTCAAATAAATATAATGCATAGGTATATTAAAATGTCTGTATTAGAAAAGCATGGCCTATCGATACTTATCAAAAAATGTTATATAACTAATTCAGGCGAGGCGCATCGTTTTCCAGATTGAGTGGAACAGCATGCCATAAGTTATTCATATTGTTACAAGGGTCTTGCTACTACAAAATATTTACTGTCCCATAAGTTATGAGCCTCTTGCCAAATTTCAAATTTTAGCCGATAGATTCGCCTAACCCTAGTCACAGTTCTCATGCAGCTAATTGATCATTATTGGCTGACGCTATAATTAAAAAAGAATTTTTTACGCCAAATGAGGGAAGTCCTTATTCAGATATTTCCTCAAATAAGTGCGAACCCTCTCATTTGCTATAGGCAACCATCGTCAGGCAGTGAATGATTGTTGTGCATAAAAGACGGATTTATCTCTATGGAGGCTATATATGACATTTCAAAAAACTTTGCTTCTGATTTTTAGTGTTCAGTATGACTTTCACGTTGACTTTATTAGTAAACCATTTTAGGATATCTATGGTAACTAAGCCTCTTGGAATCTTTAAAACTGAGTTGTCAAAAGATAACACTGTAACTTAAATATTGGGAACAACAAAAATTATGTCAGCGGTAAACTTAGAAAACATCATTCGAAATTTAATATGCTATAGTCAATGTTTTCGGGAAGGATGCTGTTGGTCCTTCATCCTACTCAACGATGAAAAGATGAGTTTTGCAGATTTCAAATCGGGCAAGCTAATATATTAAGATTATTTAGATACCGTGCTTAGATAAGGACTACGAAACTGATTGCGCTAATCCATGTAAACTGATTCAAACTTAAATCAAAATCGGAGGGAACAATCACTAGCGCTATGAGAAGTCAGGGGAACAGTGTAACCTTGTCCCTCCTCGTTGGGACTCCTCCCTGACCTAATTATTTCCGATGATGAGCTCAATACCTATTTGACTTTAATCTTATGAAATCCGTGACCTTTGTGAGCTTCTTATCCAAAAACATCCGCACTAAGAATATGCAGCTTTTCTGAACTAAAACTTGAACATTTTTCAACTGAACCGTTTTAATCCCTTAAACCTAAGTAATGTGAAACTTCTGACTTATTTGAACTTCTTGGCCATCTGCAGTTGTGCTGTAATCTGCAATTTAGCTAATAAAAAAATTTGAAAATTTTGCAATCTAGCAATAAAGGAAAATGTTGTAGAATACTGTGCTCAGTCTCAGCTCATATACCCAATCGATAAATTGCAACCAGTCATATTTGATTCTGAAGCCGGAATGGTGCCGGATAGGAAAATACATGTAATACAGCTCATTCATAGCTGTAATATAGGGAGCATGTAAAATTCCTGGTTATACGCTCGTCATTCTATTCAAGTACTTGCTTTCATTTTCATGATGCTCGCACAGCTGTCTTTCAAGGGCCCCCTTTTTGGATACCTGACCCACCTTGAGAAGCAGTTCTAGTGAATAAAGAAAATGCACTGCTTTGTTGAATGTAGTTCACTACATGCATATTTAAATAGTTTGTGAAGTCAAAAAAACTTCATTGAAAAATTTCAGAATGCAACTGAAGATTTTTGCTTACAAATAGCAGCTGAATAATACAATTGAAACACTTATCTCGAGCGCTCATCATCATTGAAACGCTTGAATTTTTAATGATTATTTTGTATTCAATCTTGATTGCAACATATTTCTTTGGGAAATAAGGAAAACACATGAGACGTTCCTGACGTAACCGAGCAGGCATTGGCATTGAATGGTTAACTTGAGACGAATAATCTATGTCGTCGAGTCAAAAGTAGACAGGAAACAAGATATATCTTCAGAGATTCTCAACTTCGTGATTTCTGCAGGCTTCTCTCATTAAAGGGGAAGTTTTGTGGCAGGAAAGGAATCCTGCATTGCTATTTCGTTACTGCAGAAATGTTGCGACCTTGTATAAGTACAAGCGTGTCTGTACAAGAAATTCTTATTACATTATCTGAGGATTTTGGTAATAATTGTCATAAAAGATTGCAAGGAGGGCATATGCACATGGAAAATGACCTAGACCGAGATAACGCAGCTACGTCAATGCGACTGGGAATGGCCAAAACTAGAGTCTAATTTAAATGGATTGACACTGATGGGCAGCAAACAGGTCTTTCATATGTTTAGCGCATATATTTGTCGCGCGGCTAACATCAGTGTCACGTCGCCTGTTTGCATAGCAATGACGACTCGCGGATCAATGCAAGGTGTGAAACCACTCTTAGAATCACGTGACATAATTTGCGCACTGAAATATTTGGCTTCAAATTTTTGAGCATATTGTTTCTACAATTTTTTGATGCATCCAAAACCGTCTCGTTGAATAGCCAAGCAGTGTCGTAGAAGAAGATTGGACTATCTTTAGTCCAGATAGATTTCTCTCAGATGAATGGCATTCTGCGCATGGAAGAAACAACTTTTTCTTCTCTCGAAGCAGTTAGAATTCAACTATATTTATGTGGAATGTGATTTTATGATTCACTGAAATTATGTTTCATTTATTATCTGAATCTGAATAACATCGTGGACCCATTCACTTATTTTGAGTTAAGTGTGATAATTGTCATTTTTGCTCTGTTTTGCTCTTTCAGTGATAGCTTGTGATATGATCACGTGCTTGAGAAGTACTATTAATAAGGCTGAGAAGTAAAGTAATAGTCACTTCCATAGAAGCTAATTTAATAAACCAAGGTTGTCATGGCACGGAGGATTTGTAAAATATGCCTACTATTCTTTCTTGTTTTCCTATCATCCGTCAATTCTATGTTAATTTCTCCGAAACGTCCAAAGCTGCTTGCATCTCACATGTGCTACTGGGTCAGAACTCGAGTTCATTTGATAAAATCGAAACTGCATGCACTTTGGGAATTTAACTAATACTGAGTTGCAGCTCTACCTACTGTAGGCCCACTTGCTCTATGAACAATTCTGATGCTATGAATTTAATCCAAATTTTAAATCTATGATCGTTGAGATCATATAGAGTAAGTACATTAGGCAGAGTAGCAATCAGTATTTTTTAAATCCCCGATGTGCATAGTCTTGATTTTATCAAATGAACTCGAACTAAGACCCGGCACCACATTTGAGACATGCAAATTTTCACAGTTTTGGAGGAATTTATAACGCGGAATTGAGTGATCATGATATCAATATCAACTGATGATACATCAGTCACGATAAGAATAACATTTTACAAATCTTTTTGCCATGGCAACCTTAATTGGCACTGTTTATTAAATTATCTTTTTATGGAATTTATCAAGAGTTTTTAATAAGCGCATTTTCTTATTAAGCATGATCATGTCAACCTGCCACTGAAAGAGATATATAATATACATATCTCTTTATTATAAATTATATATCTCTTATATATCTCTGAAAGAGATATATATATATCATAGTCAAAGGCAAAAATGATCATGATTATAACTTTAAAAGATGCAAATGGGTCCACAATATTCTTCAGATTCAGATAAGAAATGAAACATAAATTTAGGGAATCACAAAATCATGTGACTATGAAAATTGAATTTCCACAAAAATATGGTTGAATTCTAGCTGCATGGAGCATCATCATTCCAACCATTCATGACTTATAACATTATTTACCTTAGAATGATTTAAAGTCAGCTATTTAAAATTTGGGAAAAAAAGAGTCCTAATTTTACGGATCTATTTAGCGCGGTAGAAAATAAATGACCATTAATTCGTTGCCGCTAGTAAACTTGGAATTTGAACCAAGAGGCAGAATAATATATCAATTTTGCAAGCCTTGCGCTTATTAATGCGGCTCATGAATTTCCTTGATAATCAGCCAAATTTCAGTTTTACGCGATAGTTGTTGGTAGATTTTCATTCTTTTCAACATCTAATCAGTTTCATGCTACTTAAATATTGATACCTAAGGCACCAAATCATTGGTATATAGATATAGGAATAATTTGCAAAATTTAGCTCTAAAAAATTGATCAAATATTTTTTTGAACCGCAGGAACGTAATCAACGCTTTCATTGTAAACTGACGCTTTTTGAGTCGACGTTCTACTTACTAGACTATACTGACTCTATGGTCGAGATGCATATGATTTAGTTGACAGCATTTCATTCACTAGGCAATTCTATATGTCTGCAATTGAATTTTGGAATGAAGATTGTAGCTATAATGGTAAACAACGATTGAGTGCATTCCAAAGTAAGGTGCGTTCAGTGAATCAAAAGACTGGATGGGGTTGACTGAGATGCTAGGCATTGGGCAAACCACAACAAACATCATCAAATAGTCCGCAGAAAAAGGGGGAAATAGAAGCATTGTCGGGTGGTGAACATCATCCAAACAAAATTAATGAGCTAATACGACACATGGAAGAAATGCCTACTTTTAAATGATTACTGCAAAATAATCACAGTCAGATTGAGAAAACATCCAGAAATGCCAACTGCATCGATACATACCATTGTAGAATGCTGAGTGTGAGCTAAAGACATAATTCGAACCATTGCGACACTGTGCTATATACTTACTTATATGCGCATTCACAACAGTAGTAACCCCATGGCAAATTCACGCGCAAAATGTGAAATACTGACTCAGCCCCCCCCTCTGGCAGGAAGGGAGTTGGCCAAGGATGTGTTGGGAGGAATGGGTCCGAGAGGAAGAACCGGGTCTCTCCCCCCTCTGGATGGAAGGATGGAAGGAGGAGTTTTCTTGTGAGGCAAGGGATGGAATCTTTGAAACCGTCAGAGTTGGAAAAGGCAGGTGTTGGAGGTTTTGGGATGAGAAAAGTCGTTTTTCGGGCAGAAGGAGACCTCGGATGGGAAAACGGAGTGCAAATTCGGACGTTTTGGTCAAAGTTGGGTCTAGGAACTTCTTCCCACCTCAATCGGAGAGAAAAAGTTCGGACCCCCCCCCTCGGCAGCGATCTTCCAACTTTGGTTCTAGAGATGGTAGAAAGTCGTGCAATAGCTCATTTGAAAGCTAAGAGTGAGAAAAAAGCAGTGGAAAGCTCAGTTTAGACTAATTTTCTTGGGTTTAGGGAGGACAATTGCAGGAAACCGTCAGAGTTGGAAAAGGCAGGTGTTGGAGGTTTTGGGATGAGAAAGTCGTTTTACGGGCAGAAGAAGACCTCGGATGGGAAAACGGAGTGCAAATTCGGACGTTTTGGTCAAAGTTGGGTCTAGGAACTTCTTCCCAACTCAATCGGAGAGAAAAAGTTCGGACCCCCCCTCGGCAGCGATCTTCTAACTTTGGTTGTAGACATCATAGAAAGTCGTGCAATAGCTCGTTTGAAAGCTGGAAGTGAGACAAATTCAGTGGAAAACATGGCTTGTTCGTATCTGCCTTCGTTTAGAGGTGAGATGTTATTGAAATTTTGGGACATTGACGAAAAAACGACAGAGTTAGAATGTTTATGAAAATCGCTCTAGCGGGTGAAGCAAGCCTCGGACGGGAAAGCAGAGACCAGATTTGGAATCAGCGTCAAATTCTGCTTCGGCATGGTAAATTTGGAAGTCATCGGAGAGAAAAAATATTTCATCATTTTTCCGAAAAACGACTGTTAGAACTTTTGCGATGGCTGTGGGCTGTAGAGCCAAAACGAAGCATCGGATGGGAAAACGGAGGGCAGATTCGGATTCAGCATCAAATTCTACATGGAAATGGTGAATTTCCAGCTCCATCGGAGCACTAGAATCGGAGATAGACGGGTTTTCAGTGTTTGAATGATGGGTATTACGTCATCAGCTGATCGCCACACACTATATAAGTGGAAACTCGGCTTGTGGAAATCAGTTCTCCTCCCGACTGGGTTGGGGTAGGTGAACTCTGGAGCTCCGATGATAGCATTGGAAATCTGGAAAACCGGGTTTCTGTAAGAAACCGACTTAGAAAATTTCATTGATGAAGTCAGCTAAGGCGTCAGACTTATAGGTTCGCCAGGAGATGGCCTTCGTCTCCAGGCCATAAAAGACTCCAAAACTTTAAAGGCTTGTAACTTTGCTTCTACAAGTCCGTTTGACTTGATTCAAATAAGGTTCGGTCGCTATTGACCTACCCTAAGTGATAGACTACTTATAAAATTTCATAAGTAGTGCTAAAAAGTTGAAAAATTTAAATTCACTAGTTTTGGAGGTTTTCTGGGGTTTTCGACTCTGATGAAGTCAACTAGATGATTTTTAATGATGTCTGAGCCAGTCTTCTCATGGTATAAGCAGCTTTTCACTGAAAGCGAGAAAGACACGGAGAGTTTTGCTGTAATATTCCACTGACAGGGTGTTCCTTTGGGACGGCGGACGATACCGTTGTGATAAGTGTGGCAAGGGAGTGTGTCATAGTTTAGACCGAAACCGCTGGGCAACTCATGTCTCATGTTGGGCATTTGACACAGTTCTCAACGTAGCACTTTGAACGCCAATCGGTTGAGTCTTAGCTATCTTGTCATGGGTGGCCTCTAAACATCTCCATTGCAAAACGCTGGTGAATCAAGCTCTCTACGGCTTGCTATCAAGCTGATCAAAGCAACGACTTGCTTCCTCTTGTAAATAACTCCTCCGGTTTTCATGTCTGGCGATCAAGTCATGGACGGTGCAAGTCACGGAGATTTTTGGTGTGATACTTCCTGTGGGTGGGCGTTCTTTCGAGACAGCGGTGAAGTCCGTAGCGATGAGTACTGCACGGGACGTGGGCAATGGTAATCCTTGTGAAACCTCTCTGCGTCATGTTTGCAAGTGGTTGCCTTTCGTCTCAACGTTGTACTCTGACCGCCAGGGCGACATTTAGCTATCTGCCACAGGTTACCTCATAAAATCTCCATTGCACTTGTCTCCCGACAGTTGCCCAAGCATGTGAGAATGAACCATGCGTTCTGCTTGTCTCTATCACGGAGACGAAATGATGAAGGGATGAAACGGGAGGACATTCATGCGCCACACGCAACACATCACAGACTTCTCTCTTCGCTAGTGAACAAGCTCTTGTCAGTGTCGTCAGAAACTTTATCATGTCGTACAAAAGTTTTATTGCAACACAGGTTGATGTATAGTTAGAAAGTTTGATCATCAACGTTTTATTCGTAAGTCTAGTCAGAAAGTGTATCATGGTTTGTAAAAGCAAAGTTAGTGTAGTCAAATAATATTACCGCGACACCCGTTTGAGAAAATAAAGTTTGATCATGACGTTTATTCGTGAGTGTCGTCAGAAAGTGTATCATGGTTTGTAAAAGTTTTACTGCTACACAGGATGATGTATAGTTAGAAAGTTTGATCATGACGTTTATTCGTAAGTCTATTCAGAAACTTTATCATGTTGTACAAAGGTTTTACTGCAACACAGGTTGATGTATAGTTAGAAAATTTGATCATTGAAGTTGTATTCGTAAGTCTAGTCAGAAAGTGTATCATGGTTTGCAAAGTTAGTGCAGTCAAGTAGTTTTACTGTGACACACGTTTGTAAAAGTAAAGTTTGATCATTGACGTTGTATTCGTAAGTCTAGTCAGAAAGTGTATCATGGTTTGTAAAAGTTTTACTGCGACACAGGTTGATGTAAAGTTAGAAAATTTGATCATGGCGTTTTATGAAACACAAGTGTTATGAAATGTAAGCGTTAGTGTAGTCAATTAATTTTACTACGACACACGTTTGTGAAAATAATGTTTGATCATTGACGTTGTATGACTGACCGAACTCATCACAGCACTAGAAAGTTTTAGAAGGTTTTACTGCACAGTGTAGATTGTCTTGTAACTTACTTTCACAGTGTTAGAAAGTTTTATTGGAGACAGTTGCCAAATGTTTCCCTATTAGAAAATTCAAACTTCATGACTGTTAGATTCGCTTCATCAGGTTTACTAAAAGCAGTTTTCTACTGCAATGAGAGTTTAGAATGTTATATGAAAACAGTGTTCGCCACAGCACTAGAAAGTTTTTATCCTTAGTTGAGATCCGGACTGCAGTGTGTAAAATGTTTTATGTGACAGTCTTTTCACAAACGGTGAAGTGTAAATTCAGAGTGAATACATCTGTTTGGTAGTCATTAACTTTGGATGTGAAGTAAAGCGAATCTGTGTACAGAATGAATTGAATATTAGACAACGCATGCAAGTTTTTGACGACTTGAGTGGTTGAAACCAAGTCTAAGTTTAACATGTTGGATATAAAAGTGAGATGGATAGGAATAAGTGTTGAATGTTTTATAAAACCAGATGTTGTCACACACGTTGAGTCTGATTCCATGACATTGAATCGCGTGGGTCGTAAAGTCTATCATCCAAGGCTAGGCTCCTCTACGGTCGGATTTAGGGTTTTAATATCACATGTGTTAACCGTTCGTGTAGAATACGTGAAGCACCTGTTCGCTTAAACGCAAATGTTGAAATAAGTTTTGTAAGAAGTCTTTGACAGGTTGTTGTGAAACTTAGCGAACGTTGAAAAAAGTTTTATAAAATGTTTCTGCAGTCACACTCATTAGCGTACCAGCTTTACTAAATGTGCTGTTTGCCTTCATCAAATTGAATGCGTGTGTTTTGTAAATAAAGACAGCGTGTTTGCACTCTGCATCGACAGCATACAAGTATACACATAACAACCTGTAACGTTGTTAGTCGAATGCATATGAGATAGGAAACACTCAAAGCATGTGTGAGATAAAAATCAACCTGCTAGATGAAGTGAAACACAAAAGTGTCACAACTAGTTTACAGGAAATAAAGGAGAACTGTGACAACGTTTACACACATAATAGACAGATGAACATACAAATCTGACATTCAAATGAAAGTCGTAGACATGAACTGCGGTGTAAGAAACTTTATGACAACAACTTTATGTTGGCAAAACTTTCATAGATTGCAGTCGTGTTGAAAGCTGATATAAAGACCTGTAGAAACACATACGTCTTAGTTCAACGACTCGACCCTTGAACTCACAAAATGAACACGTCTGTGTAGAAAACTCATCAGTAGGAAGCAGCAAAGCATGTCATTGAATGATCAAGTCAGTGGAATTATTTCATGAGTATGAAACAGTGGACATTAGGACTGTCCATGAGTATTAAAATCAACGTTTACTTTTCATGTACATAACAAATGAAACCGTGTCTCATTTCTAAACGAATCGTGCATTGATCATAGAATCAACATTGAAGCCTGCATCAAGTAATTTTCTGTGCGAATGCAGACGATGTAAACATGACATTTAACATGGCTTTCAATAGTCAACATGCTGCCATTCAAAATGTTCATCATAAAACCTATCAGTGAAAAACCCCTCCTGTGCCCACAAAGAATCATAAGTGCTCTCTGACGCCTGTCTGTCGCACTGCCCCTCAGCAGATAGAGTAGAACACAAAGATGTACGCGCTCTCTCTCTCTTTGGCGCCCGTCTGTCACATGAAACAGAGAGCTATCGCATCTGTCCCAGGATGCAGGAACGTATCGTAGCACCTGGCTGATTCCCACACAGCTCATTGCTATCGTACCGGAAGGGAGATTCATGCGATAAATGCATCTAAGTTTGTTGAGTGGTTGAGGGTAGCAGTCAATGAAAATATTTCTTCCCCTTTCTTCCTCCAACCATAAGTTTAGAGCAATATGATTGCACGAACCAGACATTTGAAAGGCTGTATCATTCTCATATAAAGCAGAGTCTCTTGCATTTTACTATCATAATCATGTCTGAGAAGCCAACAGCGTGCGTGATACCTTTTCGTATCATACACCGCGGAGAGGAATTCCACAGTGATATCTATGGTGAGGATATCACTGTGGAATTTGTGAAGTACTATTCTTACTTCACCCTACAGGAAGATTTGTGTCGACGAGTGCGACAAGAGGCTGAGATGGAGGCAAGTGAGGCCCAGACGGTGGCAAGTGACGCCGAGACGGTGGGGAGCGAGGCCGAGATGGCAACCAGCGAGAGCGAGACGGTCGAAAGTGAGGACATGGAAAGTGTGGATGTCATTGTGATATCGGATGATGAAGTAAGAGTTTTACACATGCATACGAATGGCTGTCATCTCAACTCGTTCATGTTTTCTTTCAGTGATGGAGTGAGTGATGGGCGTTCTTTAGTTCATAAAATCATCATGCACACACACAGCACACTGTTTCACCACATTTCCTCGTGAATGCAGCATGAGTTCTTATAAGAACTTCCTTCTAATGCAGCTAAAGCGGTCCCAAGCCCGCCACATATCTTCGGATATGGAATGCAGAGGGGAAGGATATATGATGAATGGAATGAAATGGGAGGACACTCTTGCACCACATGCAGCCACAAACACATTTCTATCTTCATTAAGATGACATTCAATCACTTGAATTCTAATGTGAGCTAATCCTTAGATCTCAGTACAGTCAACTCTCTAACGTACTTATTAAACCTATTATCTCTAACTTTACAAACACTGAAAGGATTCTAACATGATTTCAAACTTTACAAACATCAACTTTATTTCTAACGTTACAAACAGTGAAATGCTTGTGACACTATTTTATACTTTACCGATCTTGCAAACACTGAAATGATTCTGATATTATTCCTAACTTTACAAACAGTGACATGGTCTTGACTTTATTTTATACTTCGCCTATCTTACAAAGATGTTTGATACTTAGATGATAAATGATACTTAGGGGCTTCACACCATTTGAATGTTTTCTTATGTCATGCTCACTTTCGAAGAGGTTTGATTCAATGGATCATTCGAAGGATGTTTGTAAAGTTCAATACTGCATTCCCATGACATTTCAATTTTATGTGTTTATACAAGTGTATAAGCTTTCACTGGACTCGCATCGTCTTATAAAGTGTTCGTTTACGCAGCGCATGAAGCTATATCTCTCATTAATGTTGAATTCAATCTCTCTCTCACACACACATTGTCACTTAAACCATGACTGGAATACAGTTCTCACACATCAACTTTATTTCTCACGTTACAAATACTGAAAGGATTCTAACATTATTTCATACGTCCCCTATATTACACATACTGAAAGGATTCTAGCATGATTTCAAACTTTACAAACATCAACTTTATTTCTAACGTTACAAACAGTGAAATGCTTGTGACACTATTTTGTACTTCGCCTATCTTACAAACACTGAAATGATTCTAACATGATTTCAAACTTTACAAACATCAACTTTATTTCTAACGTTACAAATGCCGAAAGGATTCTAACTTATTTTATACGTCATCTATCTTGCACATACTGAAAGGATTCCAGTATGATTTCAAACTTTACAAATATCAACTTTATTTCTAACGTTACAAACAGTGAAATGCTTGTGACATTATTTTATACTTTACCTATCTTGCAAACACTGAAATGATTCTGATATTATTCCTAACTTTACAAAAACTTGTAACTTTATTAATAAGCCAATCCACTCCGTTTGAAGCCCAACTTTATGTGAAAAGAAAACGACACAGTATGTACATAATATGTTATTGAAATCCACACAGCATTTTGTTACACTAACAATTCAGTTCAATGTGAGCTAGTCTTGTATCACTCATTTCATACGACATAACTTTCACTTTACTTATTACTACAATGCTACTACTATGTGTTCTAATAGTAAAGTAGTAAAATAGTTCGAAGTAAGAATAGTACTTCACAAATTCCACAGTGATATCCTCACCATAGATATCACTGTGGAATTCCTCTCCGCGGTGTATGATACGAAAAGGTATCACGCACGCTGTTGGCTTCTCAGACATGATTATGATAGTAAAATGCAAGAGACTCTGCTTTATATGAGAATGATACAGCCTTTCAAATGTCTGGTTCGTGCAATCATATTGCTCTAAACTTATGGTTGGAGGAAGAAAGGGGAAGAAATATTTTCATTGACTGCTACCCTCAACCACTCAACAAACTTAGATGCATTTATCGCATGAATCTCCCTTCCGGTACGATAGCAATGAGCTGTGTGGGAATCAGCCAGGTGCTACGATACGTTCCTGCATCCTGGGACAGATGCGATAGCTCTCTGTTTCATGTGACAGACGGGCGCCAAAGAGAGAGAGAGCGCGTACATCTTTGTGTTCTACTCTATCTGCTGAGGGGCAGTGCGACAGACAGGCGTCAGAGAGCACTTATGATTCTTTGTGGGCACAGGAGGGGTTTTTCACTGATAGGTTTTATGATGAACATTTTGAATGGCAGCATATTGACTATTGAAAGCCATGTTAAATGTCATGTTTACATCGTCTGCATTCGCACAGAAAATTACTTGATGCAGGCTTCAATGTTGATTCTATGATCAATGCACGATTCGTTTAGAAATGAGACACGGTTTCATTTGTTATGTACATGAAAAGTAAACGTTGATTTTAATACTCATGGACAGTCCTAATGTCCACTGTTTCATACTCATGAAATAATTCCACTGACTTGATCATTCAATGACATGCTTTGCTGCTTCCTACTGATGAGTTTTCTACACAGACGTGTTCATTTTGTGAGTTCAAGGGTCGAGTCGTTGAACTAAGACGTATGTGTTTCTACAGGTCTTTATATCAGCTTTCAACACGACTGCAATCTATGAAAGTTTTGCCAACATAAAGTTGTTGTCATAAAGTTTCTTACACCGCAGTTCATGTCTACGACTTTCATTTGAATGTCAGATTTGTATGTTCATCTGTCTATTATGTGTGTAAACGTTGTCACAGTTCTCCTTTATTTCCTGTAAACTAGTTGTGACACTTTTGTGTTTCACTTCATCTAGCAGGTTGATTTTTATCTCACACATGCTTTGAGTGTTTCCTATCTCATATGCATTCGACTAACAACGTTACAGGTTGTTATGTGTATACTTGTATGCTGTCGATGCAGAGTGCAAACACGCTGTCTTTATTTACAAAACACACGCATTCAATTTGATGAAGGCAAACAGCACATTTAGTAAAACTGGTACGCTAATGAGTGTGACTGCAGAAACATTTTATAAAACTTTTTTCAACGTTCGCTAAGTTTCACAACAACCTGTCAAAGACTTCTTACAAAACTTATTTTAACATTTGCGTTTAAGCGAACAGGTGCTTCACGTATTCTACACGAACGGTTAACACATGTGATATTAAAACCCTAAATCCGACCGTAGAGGAGCCTAGCCTTGGATGATAGACTTTACGACCCACGCGATTCAATGTCATGGAATCAGACTCAACGTGTGTGACAACATCTGGTTTTATAAAACATTCAACACTTATTCCTATCCATCTCACTTTTATATCCAACATGTTAAACTTAGACTTGGTTTCAACCACTCAAGTCGTCAAAAACTTGCATGCGTTGTCTAATATTCAATTCATTCTGTACACAGATTCGCTTTACTTCACATCCAAAGTTAATGACTACCAAACAGATGTATTCACTCTGAATTTACACTTCACCGTTTGTGAAAAGACTGTCACATAAAACATTTTACACACTGCAGTCCGGATCTCAACTAAGGATAAAAACTTTCTAGTGCTGTGGCGAACACTGTTTTCATATAACATTCTAAACTCTCATTGCAGTAGAAAACTGCTTTTAGTAAACCTGATGAAGCGAATCTAACAGTCATGAAGTTTGAATTTTCTAATAGGGAAACATTTGGCAACTGTCTCCAATAAAACTTTCTAACACTGTGAAAGTAAGTTACAAGACAATCTACACTGTGCAGTAAAACCTTCTAAAACTTTCTAGTGCTGTGATGAGTTCGGTCAGTCATACAACGTCAATGATCAAACATTATTTTCACAAACGTGTGTCGTAGTAAAATTAATTGACTACACTAACGCTTACATTTCATAACACTTGTGTTTCATAAAACGCCATGATCAAATTTTCTAACTTTACATCAACCTGTGTCGCAGTAAAACTTTTACAAACCATGATACACTTTCTGACTAGACTTACGAATACAACGTCAATGATCAAACTTTACTTTTACAAACGTGTGTCACAGTAAAACTACTTGACTGCACTAACTTTGCAAACCATGATACACTTTCTGACTAGACTTACGAATACAACTTCAATGATCAAATTTTCTAACTACACATCAACCTGTGTTGCAGTAAAACCTTTGTACAACATGATAAAGTTTCTGAATAGACTTACGAATAAACGTCATGATCAAACTTTCTAACTATACATCATCCTGTGTAGCAGTAAAACTTTTACAAACCATGATACACTTTCTGACGACACTCACGAATAAACGTCATGATCAAACTTTATTTTCTCAAACGGGTGTCGCGGTAATATTATTTGACTACACTAACTTTGCTTTTACAAACCATGATACACTTTCTGACTAGACTTACGAATAAAACGTTGATGATCAAACTTTCTAACTATACATCAACCTGTGTTGCAATAAAACTTTTGTACGACATGATAAAGTTTCTGACGACACTGACAAGAGCTTGTTCACTAGCGAAGAGAGAAGTCTGTGATGTGTTGCGTGTGGCGCATGAATGTCCTCCCGTTTCATCCCTTCATCATTTCGTCTCCGTGATAGAGACAAGCAGAACGCATGGTTCATTCTCACATGCTTGGGCAACTGTCGGGAGACAAGTGCAATGGAGATTTTATGAGGTAACCTGTGGCAGATAGCTAAATGTCGCCCTGGCGGTCAGAGTACAACGTTGAGACGAAAGGCAACCACTTGCAAACATGACGCAGAGAGGTTTCACAAGGATTACCATTGCCCACGTCCCGTGCAGTACTCATCGCTACGGACTTCACCGCTGTCTCGAAAGAACGCCCACCCACAGGAAGTATCATACCGAAAATCTCCGTGACTTGCACCGTCCATGACTTGATCGCCAGACATGAAAACCGGAGGAGTTATTTACAAGAGGAAGCAAGTCGTTGCTTTGATCAGCTTGATAGCAAGCCGTAGAGAGCTTGATTCACCAGCGTTTTGCAATGGAGATGTTTGGAGGCCACCCATGACAAGATAGCTAAGACTCAACCGATGGCGTTCAAAGTGCTACGTTGAGAACTGTGTCAAATGCCCAACATGAGACATGAGTTGCCCCAGCGGTTTCGGTCTAAACTATGACACACTCCCTTGCCACACTTATCACTACGGTATCGTCCGCCGTCCCGAAGGAACACCCTGTCAGTGGAATATTACAGCAAAACTCTCCGTGTCTTTCTCGCTTTCAGTGAAAAGCTGCTTATACCATGAGACGACTGGCTCAGACATCATTAAAAATCATCTAGTTGACTTCAGCAGAGTCGAAAACCCCAGAAAACCTCCAAAACTAGTGAATTTAAATTTTTCAACTTTTTAGCACTACTTATGAAATTTTATAAGTAGTCTATCACTTAGGGTAGGTCAATAGCGACCGAACCTTATTTGAATCAAGTCAAACGGACTTGTAGAAGCAAAGTTACAAGCCTTTAAAGTTTTGGAGTCTTTTATGGCCTGGAGACGAAGGCCATCTCCTGGCGAACCTATAAGTCTGACGCCTTAGCTGACTTCATCAATGAAATTTTCTAAGTCGGTTTCTTACAGAAACCCGGTTTTCCAGATTTCCAATGCTATCATCGGAGCTCCAGAGTTCACCTACCCCAACCCAGTCGGGAGGAGAACTGATTTCCACAAGCCGAGTTTCCACTTATATAGTGTGTGGCGATCAGCTGATGACGTAATACCCATCATTCAAACACTGAAAACCCGTCTATCTCCGATTCTAGTGCTCCGATGGAGCTGGAAATTCACCAATTCCATGTAGAATTTGATGCTGAATCCGAATCTGCCCTCCGTTTTCCCATCCGATGCTTCGTTTTGGCTCTACAGCCCACAGCCATCGCAAAAGTTCTAACAGTCGTTTTTCGGAAAAATGATGAAATATTTTTTCTCTCCGATGACTTCCAAATTTACCATGCCGAAGCAGAATTTGACGCTGATTCCAAATATGGTCTCTGCTTTCCCGTCCGAGGCTTGCTTCACCCGCTAGAGCGATTTTCATAAACATTCTAACTCTGTCGTTTTTTTGTCAATGTCCCAAAATTTCAATAACATCTCACCTCTAAACGAAGGCAGATACGAACAAGCCATGTTTTCCACTGAATTTGTCTCACTTCCAGCTTTCAAACGAGCTATTGCACGACTTTCTATGATGTCTACAACCAAAGTTAGAAGATCGCTGCCGAGGGGGGGTCCGAACTTTTTCTCTCCGATTGAGTTGGGAAGAAGTTCCTAGACCCAACTTTGACCAAAACGTCCGAATTTGCACTCCGTTTTCCCATCCGAGGTCTCCTTCTGCCCGTAAAACGACTTTTCTCATCCCAAAACCTCCAACACCTGCCTTTTCCAACTCTGACGGTTTCCTGCCATTTTCCTCCCTAAACCCAAGAAAATTAGTCCAAACTGAGCTTTCCACTGCTTTTTTCTCACTCTTAGCTTTCAAATGAGCTATTGCACGACTTTCTACCATCTCTAGAACCAACGTTGGACGATCGCTGCCGAGGGGGGGGGGTCCGAACTTTTTCTCTCCGATTGAGGTGGGAAGAAGTTCCTAGACCCAACTTTGACCAAAACGTCCGAATTTGCACTCCGTTTTCCCATCCGAGGTCTCCTTCTGCCCGAAAAACGACTTTTCTCATCCCAAAACCTCCAACACCTGCCTTTTCCAACTCTGACGGTTTCAAAGATTCCACCCCTTGCCTCACAAGAAAACTCCTCCTTCCATCCTTCCATCCAGAGGGGGGAGAGACCCGGTTCTTCCTCTCGGACCCATTCCTCCCAACACATCCTTGGCCAACTCCCTTCCTGCCAGAGGGGGGGGGCTGAGTCAGCATTTCACATTTTGCGCGTGAATTTGCCATGGGGTCACTACTCACAACATTATTCGGGACTGAGCTTAACTGTCCGTAATACGGAGGTGTCCGCTGTATAGAATGTCCGCAATAGGAGGTTTCACTGTATATTAAAGTGCGTTATATTTCTTGGTTTTATCAAATTTTGCACAAAGGTATGTACAGATTCGCAGTGCAAAAGAAATATGTTAGCTATGACTCCTAGGAGTGGACAAAAAGTTCCTCCCTTGGAATGCCTTTTTAATCTGCTTGAGTACCAATTTTCCGAATGTGACGTAAGTCTGATAACAGGAAATGTATGGCTCCTTTAACTTCTGTTTGTCAAAACAGCCATTATATTTATTCATTGAGAAAAAATGACTTATCATAGAGTAAGTATATAATAGGTAGAGTGTCGACTCAAAAAAAGTGTCTGCGCACAGTGAAAATGTTTGCATCAAAAGATTCAGTTTTCTGTAGAGATTACTTTCATGTGGTCCAAAAAAATTATTCGAGCAGTTTCAAAAATGCTAAATTTTGGAAAATTTATATTCTACCGACATGAAGCCCTTTTATAAGTAGCATGAAACTAGTTAGTTATCAAAAGGAATGAATATTTGCTAATAAGCATCTCAATTAAGCAGAAATTAAGCTGATAATCAATGAATTTTCATAAGCCCAGTCCATGCAAGTCTTCAAGGAAAGTTTGATATCTTATTGAGAGCTTCTTGGCTAATATGTCATGTTTTTAATTCAATTTTCAGCGGCATGATTTTATGATTCACAAGGCGTCATTTCTCGAATCCTCCTTGACTCCTAATGACTAGATATTCAAGTCATGGCTTCCTTCATCGTGTGCGACTCTGAAATTTTCAGTTTGTCGCCCGTGTGCTGGAGATTCCATTGTCAGATTACAAGAACGATCCCCATTGAGATAACTACTCGTAAACAGTGTGGTTATTTTGAAATTCGATGTCTGAGCTAATTTGATTGCATAATGACAGCTTCGTCTAAATGTCTCTAGTGCACTGATAAAGATAACATCCATCGTATAGCTTTGGAGAGAATAGAGGAGACTGCTAGTCTTAACTGAGGCATGGATTTCACGATGCGAAATTGGTCGGCTGGCCGGGATGGGAAGTTGAAAGATCGTTCATCCGGCAGTAAGCACAAAACAGGCAATTTTTCAATGAAAAATGACTGCATCCATTTCCAGAAAAGGAACACATCAATTCTTTGCCGTAGCAATTAAGGAATTTGAATGCATTGAAATTCAGATGCGTCTACTGTAAGCAAAATAGGCTATCTTTAATTGATAATTTTGGCAAATAAATCAAAGATATTTTAGACCAATATATATTTCAAAAAATTGCTTATAAATTAAATACGGCTCCAATGCAATAGAAATCGCTGGTTACAGTCGCAAGCCGTCTAAGTGCAAAGTAACCAACTTTTCAGGAGACGATAAATGAGAAAAGCACTAACTGTTTAACTCGATCATAGATAGCGGAACAATCATTTCACACATAGACGGTTTGTGCTTATTCAATGTATTCGCTTTTGAGTGCTGATAAGCAGATAGACGGTTTGTGCTTAAGTTTTAATGTAAGTTGGGCATAATCTAAGCAGGCTAGAATGTGAAGGAATTCTCCAGGTATTTCATTAATTAGCATGTCGATCTAGCTATGTCTCTATCATACGACAATGCAACATTTTTCAATTTTTCTGTAATGAACGCTAGAAATGCACTAAAGAATTGATTTAATATAACTGTATATGTGGGATAATTTTGATGACCAAATATTCGTTACAGCATACATGTACCTTTTCATGTTTTAAGCATTTGTATTCAGTATTATTAATGCATTGATATTTTCATTGCATTTAAAATATGAATATGCATGTATTAATAAAATGGTCTAATAAATACAATCATTTTATTTTACCTTTTCAGTTTCAATTGATCAGAAATTAAAGTACAAAAAATGGCCATTCAACCAGTACACCTCTATACAACAAAAATTGAGATCGATGATTCCGTTCGATAGAGGCTTCCTCCGACTGGAGCAGCATTACCACGCTGCACAGCAAGACTCACTCGTTCAGTCAGTTGGACCGTGACAAATTACAATTACAATTGAATTAATCACAATCGTTAATTTAAATGTGGTACTGTAATTTCTCATGCGTCATAATAAATTTCTTCTACAGATTGAATTGATATAACACAGTTCAAATGCATGTTATCGGTAGTACTAATAGATAACATTTAATTGGAAATTTTCATGATCATATTCATATGTAACAGATATTTCATAACGTATTTTAAAAAATAATTTAATGTTCGTTTCCCTTTACCGTAGTACCAAGGCAGTTTGTTAAAAATATCATTTGCGGTCAACATGCTAAGCATTATCAAGTATTTTAACGTTCATGCACGAATTACAATCTAGCGATGCATCGAGTGAAAGAATTTTCATGGGTTTCGAATGGTCCGTACACCCACCCGCTAAAAGAAACACTCACCTTTTAACAGTTTTCTCAATGAAAATGAAGAAATTTCTAGGAATTGATTGATAAAATTCGTATATCCAATGCGCACGCAAACAGACCACAGTTTGAGGCATTGTTGGGTTAGCATTAAGAGTATGAAAAATCTACTTTAGATTAGTTATTCCTGTTGGCATGAAATAGAATGAAATAACTTTTTTAAGAAGACCATGAAGCATGTGGTTAAAAGTCAAATTTTCTCGTCTGCTCTGCAAGTGTATGCAAGAAATTGTCGAAGTATAGTGAGGAGGGTATAGCTTATTGCATTCAATGAAGGATATATTTACTCAATTCAACCACTTGCTTATTTAATCGATCCGCATCAAAATTGGCAAATCAAGAATTCTTAAATTAACAGCGTGTGAAACTCTCATAATTCGGCATCACTAGTTTGTAAACATGCGTAGAATTGTAGAATTGTATATGTCTATTCACTGCATTATAATTTCGCGTTTAAGTCTTGTTCTTAATTTAATATTTACAATTAATTCGATAATATTCTGATACCATGCCGGTTAACTTTTTTCAATTACATTTCAAAAATGTTATTGTAATTGATTCCTTGAACAGCACGTGAACGGATCAATCAGCACTTAATAATTACGTGCTGATGACGTAGAATTATTGTGCGTTAATACAAGTGTTAGCAATTTCGCTATTATGTTCTTATGTTCAATTGGTAAATTTTGCAAATATTTTTCTAAATGACAATCATCATTAAAATCTCAATAATATCTTTTCAATAGATTCATTGTTTCATTGTATTTAGGCAATTTAGATCCATATAATTTCATCATCCTTTAATCGCGATGAAAACATATCACGAAAACTGTGAGATATTCATTATACTTGAAGCTTTGCTAAAATATAGTCAAATAGGTCCATAGGTCAAATAGGTGAAATATAGTCCTATGCACTATAAAGAATAGAAGAAATACATGTTCCGTCAACTGGGGTAACTTGTGCCACGGTCGTTTTTGGACTTTCACATCCATCTGCAAGATTTATAATAATATTATCGGTTTTGAAAAAATCTTTCCTGTGAAATTGAATCAATTTAGCAAAAAGTTGAATCTGTCCTGAATTAATTCAGATTGTCTGAGATTTTTTGGAAGAAAGTCGCTTTTTTGATCTTTTCTTATGCAAAACTTTCATGTGGTGAGAATTGATGCACTTTTTCAATTTAGTTGGCACCCAGATATCCTATTATGTGGCGTATTGGCATGAGATGCGAAAAAGAGTGAACAAAATTGGTTTATTTTTGAAGTTGTGAGACCAGTTTTAGTGAAATTAGTCTATTTTCGTGGTACAAGTTACCTCGGAGGTCGGTTGGCACCTAGGCAATAATAACGGATTCCTATTGCACAGAAAGGATTTTCATGAACTGTAAGCTGGTCAAAAATATTAATTATGGCTATTTATCAGTAAAATAGATTATTAATTGATTGTAACTGTCAGTCCTATAATGATTTTTTTCATTTTTTTCAAATGATGTAGACATATGCCTATTGAAGGTCCGTTTTTTGCAGTTAGAGTTTTACTGTATTTGGTTTCTACGATCCTGTGTGTAACGGTAGGCAATGAACATAGAGTAAGCATATGTAGGTAGAGTGTCGACTCAAACAAGTATCTGTATAATATCTGTATAATTGCATCTGGAAAATTTTTAAATGAAGAGATTTATTTTTTTGCGGAGAATGCGTTCCTGTGGTCCAAAAAACTATTTGAGCATTTCTAAAAAGGCAATTATTTTTAAATTATTCCTGCATTTATATACTACCGAGATGACGCCCCGTTGTAAGTCTGCAGTATGAAACAAGTTGGATATCAAAGGGAATGAGCATTTGCTAACAAGCAGCTTAATTAAGCGGAAATCAAGCTATTATTAAAGGAAATTCATGAGCTGCATTATAATGCAAGTCTTCATAAAAACGTCGACATCTTTTTGTGCTTTCTCGACTGAAATTTCAAGTTTTCATTCCATTTACATCGGTATAATTAATTTTATGATTCACTCAAATCTGAATATAGTAATGCGGACCCATTTGCATCTTTTAACTTAATTGTGAACTTTGTCAGTGGTTATTTTATTTTGTTCTACCAGTGGTAGGTTATAGCTTGTGATGATCACGCTCAAGAAACTGCTCTTATTGATAAGACCATGTATTTGAGTGATAGTAACCCATCAGATTGCTAATTTAACAAACTATAATACCTCTCCACACAGGTTGACATGTAGGATTTGTAAAATGTTATCATTCCTTCTAATAGAGAAACAAAATTTCTCTAAAAGTGTAAGGATTTGCATATCTCACATGTGATGCTGGTCTCATTCGAGTTCATTTTATAAAGTTGAAACTTATACACAAAGTGGATTTAATTATTGATGAGTTGCTACTCTGCCTAATGTGCTTACTCTATGGTAATGACCAGAAATTCAAAACCACTGACATTGCTTTTTACGCACTTTTGAAGCGTGTGTGGAGACAAACGTTGATTGAGTGGAAACACAGCCATGGACGCAATTTGCCATCAATTCCAAAAGATGCCCTTCCCAAGCTCATCAATTTAGACACAACGGATAAGCTATTTGAAGGTAACGGATCGCAGAATATGATATCGGGATTCGAAAAGGCCGGGATCGCTCCTTTGAATCGTGATAGAGTACTGGAACAGATACCTGAAAACGGTCAGGCAAATTGGCAGCTTAGTTGAGTTTCTTCGTCTGATAATCGTAAACCAGGAAAGCTATAAAAGCGCCCGGCAAATAAACGGATGAATGTCGAACCTGGCCGATGTGTAACTGTGATGAAATGGAATACTGCACTTCATCAACAAAGTGGAGGAGAACGGACGCGTCGAGCTTTGACATCTCAAGCTTAGATGCCGATTCACTGCTTGAGTCTGTTGGGGAGAGCGAAGTGCTTCAGAATTCTCATGCAATGTCACTCAATCATCAGCATCACCCGATGGAGGGAGTCGAAGAAAGGGCTATTGGAACCATAGAGTAGATATATTAGGTAGAGTGGTAACTCCGCATTTATTAAATCCCCAATGTGTATATACTTTCGATGTTATTAAATGAACTCAAGGGAAATGCAGGTGGTATTGTCACCAAATGTGAGATGCAAATTTTTGCAGTTTTGAAGAAATTGCAACGGAATTGACAGATCATGATTGTAATGCAGAAGGAATAATGATGGTATTTCACAGATTCTCAGTGTCATGACAGTCTTGGAGATTTAATGTTTGCTAAATTAGCAATTCGATAGGTTCCTATTACTTTCTTGCTCAACCTCATGAGTGTTTTCTTAAGTGTGATCATATCACAGGCAACCTGCCACTGGCACAGCAAAATCACATAATCAAAGACAATGATTTCAATTAACTTTGAAAGATGTAAATGGTTCCACATCACTATTCAGATTCAAGAAATGAAACATGAATTTAGTGAATCATAAAATCACGCCGGTGAAAATTGAATCAAAAACTTGAAATTTCAGCCAAGAAAGCAAGACCAGATCTCGACTTTTTCATGAAGACTTCCATTATAATACAATTCATGAAATTCCCTTGATAATCAGCTTGATTTCCGCTTAGTGAGGATGCTTATTAGCAAATATTCATTCCTTTTGATATCCAACTTGTTTTATGCTACTTATTTAGGAGAGTCATCTCGGTAGTATATAATACAGGGCAAATTTTGACTTTTTTCAAAAGTGCTCAAATAATTATTTGAACCACGGGAACGTAATCTCCGCAAAAAACTGAATCTTTTGATATAAAAATTTTCACTGTATACACATACTTTTTTGAGTCGACACTCTACCTATATATCCATAGACATCGAACAGTTGTTGTTCTTCTATGTCTATGTATATATCCCTACCAAAGATATTTAATTGTTCAAAAAGGCTAGATGAGAAATGGATGCCTAAATTTGAACCCACTTTAGTACGATCCTTATCGTGACAAAAAAACATTACGGCAATGGGGCGAAATTCCTGTTTTGTCGGCTGTACGCTGTGCAATGCGACAAAAAGCCTTGGAAATGGCACATGATGCAAAGGATAATTCACTGATATTATATGATAAGTTTGCAGAACATTCGTTCAGCAGTTTCTCTCAACAAAATTGTTAAAGATAAGAGCGGTAATACAGCAATTTAATGCAGTACTATCAATTTGGAAGAAAAAATATTCAGATGAACATTGATGGGCTGTTGATGAACACTCAACTCCCTTTGTAGAATTCATGACTATTGACAAGTTCAGTGAGAATCCGAATATTGCACTGAGCAATTGGCTATTAATAAGGCTAAACCATGTCAACAACGCTCTTCGAGTTATTCACCAGGCTGAAACTACAACATGGATCCATGTATTGCAAATAATTAACAGAGGGCATTTTAGGGCCGACTGGAATCGATCATCGGATTTATGTCAATGTCAAAGATATTGTCAATGTGTGTTGTATAACACACGTAATATATTTTGTTTATTTTTATTTGCTTAAGCCAAAGATATTTAATTGTTTAAAAGGGCTAGTTGAGAAATAGATGCCTAAATTTGAACCCATATTAATACAGTCCTTATCGTGGCAAAAAGACCATTACGGCAATGGGGCGAAATTCCTGTTTTGTCGGCTGTACGCCGTGCAATGCGACAAAAAGGCTTGGAAATGGCACATGATGTAAAGCATAATTCACTGATATTATATGATAAGTTTCAAGAACATTCGTTCAGCAGTTTCTCTCAACAAAATTGTTGAAGATAAGAGCGGCAATACAGCAATTTAATGCAGTACTATCAATTTGGAAGAAAAAAATATTCAGATGAACATTGATGGGGTGTTGATGAACACTCAACTCCCTCTGTAGAACTCATGACCAAAGATATTTAATATTATAAAGGGCTAGATTGGAAATAGACGTGTTTTTACCTTGCGTGCAACGAAACCAGTGAAATCAGCTGATATTGCATGAATTTGAAAATATTTGTAAGCGAGCAACAAATATTCCTTTTCATTACCTCTTTTCAGTAATGACAGAGCCAAAACGAATTTTAATAATAAATCAAGGAATTTTTATATATGTCTGAAAACAGCGTCCAAATTGCAACAAATGATAGTCTATTCTACTTTTTAAGATGTCTTGCAAAACGCAGCTGCAAATAAGAGCACCCTGTTGATACAATTCTTTCAATTAGACTTCATTGCATTATATTATGTGAGTTGATTAATAAGAAACTGAAGAGCGCATGTTATATAGGAATAACACAAATGAAAACCAATTGTTTCATTCTCAGATAAAAGCAGAGTGAAGTTCACTTACAATTCACCAAATACATGACTAAATGACTTTTCTGAACAGAAAAGTGAACCGCGTCTTTGCTTTTGATCATGCAGATTTCCTTTGTAATAAGTATATGCCTGGCCATGGTTGTACATGTACATCGCTGCTGTGCCCACGGGTGCCCGGCCACGCCAAACGTGATTGCCAAGCTTGGCAATAATCTAACGTGTAAATGTAATTTTGCGGTAGGAAATTACATGATACAACAGAAAAAATATATATGAATTATCAGAAAATTTGATGTAAAATTGGCTGAAGCAAATAAAAACAAACAACATATATTACGAATGTTATACAGCGCACATTGACAACATCTTTGACATTGACAGACATCCGATGATCGATTCCACTTGGACCTAAAATGCCCTCTGTTAATTATTTGCAATACATGGATCCATGTTGTAGTTTCAGCCTGGTGAATAACTCGAAGAGCGTTGTTGACATGGTTTAGCCTTATTAATAGCCAATTGCTCAGTGCAATATTCGGATTCTTACTGAATTTGTTAATAGTCATGAATTCTACAAAGGGAGTTGTGTGCTTATCAATACTCATCAGTCTTCATGTGAATATTTTTTCTTCCAAATTGATAGTACTGCACTAAATTGCTGTATCACCGCTCTTATCTTTAACAATTTTGTTGAGAGAAACTGCTGAACGAATGTTCTTGAAACTTATCATATATAATACAGTAGTCCCTGTGTATAACGACCTGCTTTCTGCCAAGTAAAAAAAGTCGTTATAGCCAGGTGGTCGTTATATGCAGGTACATATTTCAATATCACATTTTTAATTATATTTTGATAATATGGATTAATAAGCATTCCTACAGAAGCTACAGTAAAAAAAATTCGTATCAGATTGATGTAGATAGTGTAGACGCGTTATTATTTGTATTAGCATTACTGTAAATGATTTTTTTACATCGTAGATAAGCAATTAAATTTCTTGTATACTCCAGTATACCTCTACTGCCCAATACCGATGCAATCGTACATGTTATGAGGATAAAAAAAACTACTCTTCATTCCACGAAAAATATCCTTTTTGGGAAGACATGCATCTTAATGCACATTTTAATTAGTTTCTGCAGAAGAAGTCGCTAATCTTAGTTTGTTTCGCTTGACTTACTTTGACGTTGAACATTTCACTGGCAAAACTCACTAATGATTCAACCATGCCGTTGTTGTTTTGTGACAGTGCAAATTTCATCAATTCATCGTGATAATTCAAAGCTGTTTTTAAGTCAATGACTTTGTCAGCACATGCAGTTGAAGCACCGTCATCACCTTCATCGTCGTCACTTATTGTTGCGATGTTGTCAGAGTTTCCGTCAGGGCACTGTTCGAGACTGCAATGCACTTCAACATCATCATCACAACTAACGAAATGTTGAAGGGTAATTCCATCAAGGATGCTCTTAAAGTCTTCTGAATATGAATTGGATTCAACTTCCTTTGACTCAATTTCATCATTGTTCGAGGAAAGAGTGAAGCCACATTTCTTGAAACATTTCGTTATTGTTTCCGGCTGAACTCGAAGCCAGGTGATGGCATCCGGAAGTGTTACCGATTTCGCCAGTTGAGCAGAGGTTGACGTTTTGTCCTGTTCCATTTTGCAGATCATCCGTCGTAAAAAGATCTTTCGATAGTGCAACTTCGTAGACTGAATGATTCCCGCGTCGCATGGTTGCAGCCTGGATGTTGTGTTGGGTGGCAAAAACTGTAGTTTTATGTTAGAGAGTGTCAGATCTAAATGAGATGAGCAATTGTCTAGGAAAAGAAGGATATTTCTACCTTGAATCCGGAACTTGTTGTTCAATTTTTGAAGCCAGACATGGAATATTGTTGAAGTCATCCATGCCTTTTTATTGAAGTAATAGTCAATGCCTAGTTGAGAGATATTCGTTCCACGAAAACTGTGATGTGTCAAACTGAAGAGCCACTTGATGCTCGAGGCTAGCAACAACAGACTTAATCCCTTCTCCCCTCGAGTGCTGTAATGAATGACCGCCTAACGCCCTGACTCAGTAACTGACCACTTATTCCCTCCTCAGATCACGAACCATTGTATTCACAGTGAATGCCTGCCTCTTATCCTAAATCCCTATTGTGTGACTTTGAGCATCTTGCGACACAACAATGGCGTCGCTAGCACTCGGAACTCTCAACCTCACACTTGGATGATCGCATTTAACGCACTGGCACGCAATCACAGACAACTTCCTCGCCGTATGTGGTCTTGACGCATTGGAAAGATTCAATACATGTTGCACCAGAAGACCTGACAGACTTGAAAGTCGAGAAGATTGAGTCGGCTATCAAGAACTATTTACAACCGAAAAAGCGCTTGATCCTATGCCATAGTGCAAGGGGGAACTGTCAATGACTACATCGCTCGCCTCAGAAAAGCGTCACAGTACTGTGATTTTGACGCTTTGAAGGCATCCCCTGATCCAAAGGAAGAAATGATTCGACTTGCATTAATTGCTGGTCTGCTTGACAAAGACTTGAAATTCCAAGTACTCGATCGCATGCAAACGATCGACATGACTACAGTTCGTGAAGCGGGATGTCGACGTTTGTGAGAACACCGACGAAATCCCAGAACCGCATCTGCACGCGGTGCTCTATTTTGCTGCTATGTGCAAATCCGTCCCAGAGCTTCGACGGTCGAACTCCGAAGCTTGCACCAGGGGCCAGTGTTTCCGTTATTTCTTCGACGATGTGGCGAAATCTATGGAGTTAGTTTTTTGGAGAGCATTTCATAGGACTTTACATATCACGAACTCTCTCCCGCAGAGAGAAATTATCGAGAGAGAGGCTTTAGCCTTGGGCAGTCATGCGATTAAAGCACTTCGCGCGTTTTTCACTGTTGCGACCGATCATAAACCACTGCAACACCTGGAGAATCCCATACCGGTAAACAAGACTTCATATGTAGAACGATTTCGACATACAATATGTCAAAGGCTCGGACATCCACATGCTGACGCGCTATCGCGCCTGCGATTTTCGAATGAATCTACGACATTTTAAGTAGTCATCAGTGAATTTCCGAGAATCTAAGGGACACATTTTTGCAACGCATAATGTGGCGGGTTACGTCTGGAGACTGGAATAATTGAAGAATCGGGATATGCTTACTAATCTCCCTTCAGGTATACATTCATCGGAGACATTGAGAGATGGGTGAACAATTGTCAAATTTGCCAGGAAAAGAGACCGAATGTCGCGCGCTCAGTAGACAAATGGCCGCATTCTGCCCCAACGCATTCATGGAATAATTCCTGATGCGGGTAATCTCTTGATAATAGTAGATAGCGGATCAGGATGGATAGAAGCATTTCTAAACAAAGATAGGTCTACCCACTTTGTCATAAAATGCCTGAGAAGCGTGTTTTCGCGATTCGGCATACCAGAGGTAATAGAGAGTTAACCAAGTGGTTGGAAAACATCGATCAAGAAAACTAGAATCATTTTTCCTAGGGCTAATGGGGCGGTTCAGACACCACTCAAGTTATGGAAAGATACCCGACAGGACTTCAATTTGTTTTTGCAGAAGGTCTTACTTCATTATCGAATTTCAACACGTAAACTAAGGACCCCCATAATTTCAGATTTTCAACAAGGTGAACGCGTGTTATATAAAGCTAAAGATAAAAGCAAAACGATCCCAGCGGAGTTTCTTATGTCGAAGGGTAGGAATACTTCTTTTCGGAGGATAGGTCCAGAATCATTTTGGTTAGCAAACCAATTAGCATTCAGTCCGACAAAAGAAACATCAGCCTCCACAGACAGATACAGACTTCACCCGCAATCCACACGAAAGAAATATGCCGAACGATCAAGACGATGGCGCCATCGGCGAAGAGGAAGAATCCAACCCTCGTGAAGTACGGAGAAGCCAGCATTAAAGACATTCTTTCATTGAGGAAGGAGAGATGTGATGTGTCAAACTGAAGAGCCACTTGATGCTCGAGGCTAGCAACAACAGACTTAATCCCTTCTCCCCTCGAGTGCTGTAATGAATGACCGCCTAACGCCCTGACTCAGTAACTGACCACTTATTCCCTCCTCAGATCACGAACCATTGTATTCACAGTGAATGCCTGCCTCTTATCCTAAATCCCTATTGTGTAATTTGTACCTCTCTTTCTGAACATGATATTCCTTGCTGTAAATCATAATTAAAGCGGACTTTGAGCAAGAAAGGTCGGTCTTCTCAATGCCTGCCTCTTATCCTAAATCCCTATTGTGTAATTTGTACCTCTCTTTCTGAACATGATATTCCTTGCTGTAAATCATAATTAAAGCGGACTTTGAGCAAGAAGGTCGTCTTCTCTTGCGACACAACAAAAACATCTAGGATTTTCCGTTTTTCCGATAATAAGCGGACGTAGCTTTTCTCCGGTTAAACTACAGGCCAAAAGAACTGTTATCCTTTCCTTCGAAGATTTCACACCAGATGTACTTTCGCCTTTCTTTACCATTGATCGCGAGGGCAGCATGCGGTAGTACAGCCCCGTCTCATCTGCATTAAAAATGTCTGAGTCACTGTAGCCGGCGCAAATTGCTGGCAGTCGTTTGCTGCAGTCTGCAATGCTTTCTTCGGAAACTTCTCCACTTTCCGCACAAAGAACTGAGCATCACTTTACATTATGTCGCTTCTGTCATGATTCCAACCAGCCATTACTTCCTGAGAAGTTCAAGTGCCCATTTTGAGCTGAGAGAATCTTAGCCTTTTCCTGTATCATTCTGCCACTTATTGGTAGGTTTCTTGCTCGAGCATCTTTGAACCATTCACATACAGATTCATCGATATCGTCGTACAAACTTTGCTTTCTCCTCTTCGTATTGCCATTTTCTCCATTGTTCCATCTCTGGAGGACTTCTGCTTTATTTGTAATTATTGATTGTATTTGTGTTTTTCCAACACACAATGCATACGCGATAGATATTGCAGTTTCACCTTTCTCGTGTCTATGAACAATTTTCACGCGATCTTCCAAACTCAGGCACTTTCTCTTTGACATGGCTGGGACGTTCGCAACTCTAATATTAAGAAATGTAGCTTTGTGCAGCCTACTTAGCTTTAGAGAGACACACCGAGTAACCGAAACACACACTTTATTCATACATTATCTTAAAACGATGTATGCACGCACGCTCAATGTTTGAATTTATTATTGGATACCCATCCCTTGAAAGTGAATGGCCAGTCCACAGAATTAGATTCATCTGCGCGCGCTTAGGGTTTCCCAGAATGGAAGAGTCGTATCTGTTCTTGATTACGAAATGGCACATGACAGAATTAGACACACTTGCTCCAATAGCTTCATCATTGGACCAACGAGACTCGGAACAATAAGTTCTATACATCAGCTGCCGAGTGTGATGAGTGCGTGCGATACTGTGGTTGTGATCACGGTGCTTGGAAATTGACTTTAACCTTGAAAAAATTGTCCATAAAATCTGAAAATTGATTCTAAATCAAAATTTTGTGCTAAAAACAAATATGATTTCAAAAAAATCGTACAACGAGCTCTTCAAAAGATAATTGACTTTTTTTTATCAGTATTGATCTCATTAATTCGCAGTGATTTATTTAGTAGATTTGTACTTCTGTGATGTCATAATAGTGTAATATATGCAAATTTACCTGGCAGAAAACGAATATGATATCCAAAGCATCATAACTACAACCGATTATACGTTTCGGATGAGCCATTGATCAATATCGATCTGATTGATTGATTAATGATCGATTACACGATATGGAATATTAAAATGTTTAAAATGTTGATTGGATGTAAGATTATGACGCAGAAAACGAATATGATATCCAAAATATCATCACTGCAGCAGACTACAAGTTACATATTAATTATTGATCAATATCGATCTGATTGATGGTGATTGATTTGCCTTAGAAAACAAATATATCCTCGGCACATAGGTTGGTATGTTTTAGAATGGTGAATATGATTATGTCGAAAACGAACATGGTGTTAAAATGTATGATAACTGCAGCATAGTATATGATACAGACTAACTTCAGATTACTTCAGGTGTCGTCTTATCGGTTTCACACTTATGTAAGTATAGCGCTACCACCACGAATCGACAAAGCAGAACAATAGAACTGTTTCTGATGAGGACAGTATGACACACGCACACAATGATGTTTGTCATGCCGTGTGACTAATCGATGATCATTCGATTATTCTATTCGATAGCCGCTGTCGTATCGAAGCCAGTCTGATCGAAGCATTAGTCTTTCTCATTCTTCATTCGTTTGACGTTATGGCTCATGCTCATCATCCATCAACTCACAAGGAATGTTTGCAAAAGGTCGGCTTGATATGTTTCAATAAATGTGGCAAGGACAATCGATGTATCTTAGACAGGCAATACAATTTGATTTCCGAGTTTGTTTTCCATGGATTTGATCGCGATGACTGGAGACTACCAACGGTTATATGTGGAACATGTCGATTGGTTTTGGATGAGTACGCCAATGGCTCTTTCATTCAAGAGTCTCATGATGATGACTTCTTGCTGACATCGCCTAAAGGCGGCCGTCCCTTGAAGCTTTCCCGTGGAATTACGGACGATTTCAATGCTCGGGTTTCGTGTCAGAATATTACCAATATTCAATCTGAAATGAATTTGAGCAACCGTCAATCTTTGAAATTGCGCCATGAGCTGAGAAGAGCATCAACCAAGATTGAACCGAATTTGGAAGCCCACTTGTATGCTACCGATCATTGTTTTGATGACTACTTCACGTTAAAATGATTGATTTCTGTGTCATGGAGCAAGATGTTGTAAAAGGGGTAGAGCTTACTCCTGCTGTTGTCTGCAAAGATGTACGACAGTCAATTGATTTCATACTTGAAAGGAGAGGCATAGATCGTGGTGACTACTACATCAAAATTTACATTGACGGTGGAGGCTCTTTCCTCAAAATTTGTTTGTCAATTTCTGATAAAAACTACAATGGGCGATATAAAGACACAGGAGTGAAGCATATTTTTCTAGTCGTTTTATCTGAAAATGTACAAGAGAATTATCCAAATATTTTAAAACTATGGGTATCAGCAAATTTGAACGATCTAGATTTTAGCAATGAGAAATTGACAATTTCATGTGATCTCAAACTTGCGAATTGTTTGCTTGGACTGATGTCACATGGTGCGACTTTTCCCTGATGCTGGTGCACAGCAAGGAAAGATAGTTTGCATGTGTCTGGTCAGGCACTCTCATTTCAGTCAATTCATGACTCGTTTTGGTCTTATCACGGAAAATGCCAAGACAAAAAGATGGCTAAGCATTATGAAAATGTGATACATCCGAGTATAATCAAATGCAGTGATCTCGGAATAGATGTGATACAAGTCATACCACCTCCGGAATTACATTTACTGCTCGGAGTTGTGAATACACTCTTCAAATATATGTCCAAAATTTGGCCGCATTCAATGGCGTGGAGCGAAAGATTGCACATTGAAAGGAAATCCTACCATGATGGCTCTTCCTCTGGAAATTCCTACATGAAACTCCTTTCTAATATTGACTTGCTCCAATCAATGTGCCCATTGCATTGTCTGCCATACGTCAAGGCCTTTCGATGTTTTTCAAAGGTAAGCAAGCAATTTGTGTTATTATGTTGATACCGTTAGATGTTTTTTCGATGTTTTTGACTTCTGATGTTTTCAGAGGTATGTAATTTGTTTTATTCATTATGTTTATGCGATTACTAAGATGCAATACCTAGTCCAAACTCTAAACTTTATTTCGAAATTCATTTCTACTGCATCACCAATATTTTCAGAGCTCACTATTTCATAAACAATTTCGTGAACCTTTTCAGCGAATCCTCACTAAAAACTGTACTGGTGTATATATAGCCTTTTATTCACTTTACAGGTTGTTGAATCATGCTTCGGATGGGAGCTGAAGTCATCCTACCTCGAAGACATCAACAACTTCAAAATGGCATACATTGATTTGGATGTCAACGTGACGCCCAAAGTACATGCCGTTATCTGGCATGTTCCTCAATTTTGTGCGAGATTCAACGAAGGATTGGGACGATGTTCAGAACAAGCAGGAGAGTCAGTCCATCATGATTTCGCAAAGACCTGGGAAAACTATAAGTTAAAGTCCCTGTCTCATCCTGAATATGGCAATTCGCTGAAACGAGCTGTGTGCGCATACAATGGTCACCATCTAGTAAACTTATAGACTAAAATCAAATCTTCTTTGTCCGGCTGATATAGCATACCCAGGACTTCACTTCTTCTAATTATATGAGTTCAATTAACGTTGTCATTTTTTCTTTTATAGTCATTAGTTCGACATAATATTTTTTGTCTTCTACCGGTATAACATACATGTAGTTTTCCATATATTAATGAACATTACAAACATACCAATATACCATGATAGCATAGCAAAAATCACTTTTAATCAATCAGATCGACATTGATTAATAATTAATGTGTAACTTGTAGTCTGCTGCAGTGATGATATTTTGGATATCATATTCGTTTTCTGCGTCATAATCTTGCATCCAATCAACATTTTAAACATTTTAATATTCCATATCGTGTAATCGATCATTAATCAATCAATCAGATCGATATTGATCAATGGCTCATCCGAAACGTGTAATCGGTTGTAGTTATGATGCTTTGGATATCATATTCGTTTTCTGCCAGGTAAATTTGCATATATTACACTATTATGACATCACAGAAGTACAAATCTACTAAATAAATCACTGCGAATTAATGAGATCAATACTGATAAAAAAAAAGTCAATTATCTTTTGAAGAGCTCGTTGTACGATTTTTTTGAAATCATATTTGTTTTTAGCACAAAATTTTGATTTAGAATCAATTTTCAGATTTTATGGACAATTTTTTCAAGGTTAAAGTCAATTTCCAAGCACCGTGTGATATCATATCGACCAAGGACGCGCGCACGAAAACACACATCGCGTGTAGCTGCATTGACAGTTTACAGTGAGAAGACGATGGTGGAATATCAAGTGAACTAATTTTCGCACGCCTGTCAACTTCTTTAAAAATGACCTGAAGCACCAACATTATCGAGAAAACTTGTGCGCAATGATCTGAATTCTTCGAATCTGAAGGAATCTTGGCGATCGGAGCAATTTGATAGAATCCACATTCATCCGCAAGCGACGCACGACTTTTTTTCCTATCCCATTAATGTATTAGGAATTCCTTTCTGCCACTTTATCAAGTTCTAGCATCAATTATGACACCTTATCATGTTTCAACTGGTCTATAATTTCTATACATCGTTAATGTCAAAATATCTTATATTCTCATCTAAATAAATTATCGGCCGACGGTCTTTATAAACAGGTAAAATATAGAATTTGCCAAATTATTGAGGTCGTTACTCGCGTTAGACAGGAAGTCGTTATACACAGGTTTAATTATACATGATAGATAGGAATTCTATTTCGGTGCAAATTTTCGTATAGTCGTTATAGACAGGAAGTCATTAAATACAGGGTCGTTATAGGCAGGGACTACTGTATCAGTGAATTGTGCTTTACATCATGTGCCATTTCCAAGGCTTTTTGTCGCATTGCACGGCGTACAGCCGACAAAACAGGAATTTCGCCCCATTGCCGTAATGCTTTTTTTGCCACGATAAGGACTGTATTAATATGGGTTCAAATTTAGGCATCTATTTCTCAACTAGCCCTTTTAAACAATTAAATATCTTTGCTCATGATTAGTAACAAATTCAGTGAGAATCCGGATATTATACTGAGGAATTTGGCTATTAATAAGGCTCAGCCATGTCAACAAAGCTCCTCGAGTTATTCACCAGACTGAAACTACAATATGGATCTATGTATTGCAAATAATTAACAGAGGGCATTTTAGGTCCAAGTGAAATCGATCATCGGATGTCTGTCAAATGTGCATTGTATAACATACGTAGTTGTTTGCATAGAATGAGGATATACTTACTCAATGGTTGTTTGTTTTTATTTGCTTAAGCCAATTTTACATCAAATTTTCTGATAATTCATATATATTTTTTCTGTTGTATCATGTAATTTCCTACCGCAAAATTACATTTACGCGTTAGATTATTGCCAAGCTTGGCAATCACGTTTGGCGTGGCCGGGCACCCGTGGGCACAGCAGCGATGTACATGTACAACCATGGCCAGGCATATACTTATTACAAAGAAAATCTGCATGATCAAAAGCAAAGACGCGGTTCACTTTTCTGTTCAGAAAAGTCATTTAGTCATGTATTTGGTGAATTGTAAGTGAACTTAACTCTGCTTTTATCTAAGAATGAAACAATTGGTTTTCATTTGTGTTATTCCTATATAGCATGCGCTCTTCAGGTTTAATAATCAACTCACATAAAACAATGCACTCAGAATGCAATGAAGTCTAATTGAAAGAATTGTACCAACAGGTGCTCTTCTTTGCAACTGCGTTTTGCAAAACATCTGAAAAAGTAGAATAGACTATTTTTTATTGCAATTTGCACGCTGTATTTAGACACATATAAAAATTTCATGATTTGTTATTAAAATGCGTTTCAGTTCTGAGATTACTAAAAAGAGGCAATGAAAAGCAATATATGTAGCTCGCTCGCAAATATTTTCAAATTCATGCAATATCAGCTGATTTCACTGGTTTCGTTGCACACAAGGTAAAACTACGTCTATTTCCTATCTAGCCCTTTATAATATTAAATATCTTTGATCCCTACTCTATGGTAAGCCCACCTTTCGTTCTTAGAAGATGAAATCAAAACTGCATGCACATAGGGGATTTAATGAATGCTGAATTGCTGCTCTACCTAATGTAATTACGCTATGAGATCGACGATCGACATAGCTGCTTCTAATGATCTAGGAATCGGCGCATAGCAGAGCGGCTGAAATTTTCATTAACTGGGAATATCGAAGGAAATCAGCTGACCAAGTTAAATGGGAATTTAATCCCGTTGATGAAATTAAAGAGGAAGAGAAAAGCTATAATTCTCGATTGACTAATTTCAATGGAAACTTGCGTAGATAGTAGATATATAGGCTAGAACGGTAATCGTGTCAAGACCACCCACTCCGACGTGGATGCGATTTGTTCGACATTGTGAGAAACTCTTATCTACACCCGAGGTCAGCTGATGACCCTTCTAGCCTAAGACAATAAAGCAGTCGGTTTTCTATGGAAATGTGATTAAATTAAATCGGAAAGGATACTTTGTTTAAGTCACATGGCTCCTTGCTGTCATAACTACGTGACAACGAATTATTTAAATTCATCATAATCAACCGGACATTTTCACGTGTGAATATTCACTGAACAGCACAGTTATGGTAAGAGAAACTAGTACAACAGGGTTGATGTGATTGTCTTGCATTTTGTTACTTCTTTGTCATGAAATGTTGGCAGGTTGACTATTAATCTAGATGATGTGACGAGTATTCGACCATCCATTTAGAGAATAAAATTGATAACGATTCGTTTCTGTTTGATTGACTGTTTGTTAAGAGAGCCATAGAATTGCCCATTCGATTGTTTATAGCATGGTTGATGGAAAATGTGGAAATAGCTGTTGGTAAGGCTGTGTCATGACTGTAAGTGACGGGTGTTTGCCAAAAGTGAGGCGTAAATGAGCGAATACAGCTCTAAAAGCGTCAGATTACTGAATTAATAGGGCTCCTTAGTTATCAGTGGATTAGCTGAATAAATCAAATTCTAAACAGCGAAAAATTTGGAATGTCTTCATTATCCCAATTCGTTTAAACAACTTAATTCACCTTCGTGTTTTTCAGTAAATATTATTATCGACTAGTCTTATATCGCGCCAACAGCTGCTAGCGAGAATTTAGGAGAAAGTCATTTCCGCTATCAGAATGCTTCTTCAAGTACAGTATCCACATTGGTCAATAGCGGTGAAGTCGACTGTAATTTTCAACCGTCGTTTCTGAAAAAATGTTTCATAGAGTCTGACTGTGACTTAATTCATTTTTCTGCGAAGATACTTCAAGCATGAAAATTTGACAATGAAGAACCATGAGTCAGTGATGCAAATTTGTCAGTAATTTTTGAAAGGTTGATGATTTTCGAACTTTTGGTAGACTAGGCCTAATTCAAAACATGAATATTACCAATGGAACTCATTTTTCTTACTACCAGTACATGTATATCACAGGAATTTTGCGCACATCTGATCGATGTCAGCGATTGCTATACTCGGTACCGCGCTAACGGTGCAGTTGCAAAAAATGAAAGGGAGAGACAATTCGAAAGCACTTCCCTAAAAATTGAAAACTTGAATTTGTTATATAATTCATTTACAGACTTCAATGACTTCAGCCCGACTCGAGCAATCTACTTTCATTCAGATGTAGTGCATAAAAAATTGACTGAGTCTGATTAATGTTTGCAAATTATTCACCAAATGCTTTTAAAGGTGTGATGCTTATTAAAGTCCAACTCCGATATACACTAAATCACATCATTGTTCGTTTAGTCTGCCAGCAATTGAATAAAATCATTCAAAATAAATCCTCTCGTAAAGGTATGGTGATATTGATTGCAAAAGACAACATGCATGTTCAAAAATATAAGTCCTCTTGTATGTTAATTAGGTCCAATTTTAGCTGATATGACGTAAATGCATGTTGACCTACATATTTTCAATGGAGCATTCAGAGGATTTTGGTTAGATTTTAACTGATCTGTAATCACCTGTGCAGAACATGCTAAAATTAACATCACTTCCCCCTGAACGGTCTGTGCTAAGGCATTACAAATCTGCTGCAACCACAAAAATAATGAATGACACCGAAGCGCCTTCAATTGCAGGCAAATAATTTACATTATGATTACATTTGAATAGTGTAAAATTTATTCTAGTAGCACTTGACATAATTAATGGCAGTGCTGATATTCGGTGCCGTAATCGTTGTTATACACTTGCATATGCAATAAAAGGTTGCACACTTACGTGAACCTGATTAATAAATATCACTTTAAGTGTATTATATATACTACATTTATAAGCTTTAAAGTGTAATTGACACGGAGGCCCTATATCAATTTGACGTTTTTCTACATCAACTTGCTTTATTTTCATCAATCATTTTAATGCAGTTCATCGGAATATTTTGCTAGTAATATTTTCCTCGTAATAAAGGTCAAATACGTGGAAGAAGTCAACCATATATCAGAAAATACACCTCGAATGAATTGTCTTCTTATTCCAAACTTCGAGTGTCATATCCAGTAGCTTAGTAATATAACATAGTAGCTTAGTAATATAATATAGTATGCAGCAACACAGCAATGAATGTCCAGTGCATATGCAGCACATTGATAAACCAGCGCTCTATGAAATATGCCAAAACGGAAGGATTGGCGGTAAAATATATCCATTTTTCCTAGCAACTGAAATATTCAAAATTAAACTTGTCAAAGCACAAGCCAATTTTAATGGATACAATAAAATCAAGATATATTACTGACATAATAAAATGTGGATTGACATACATATTGTAATGAAACGCGTGTTTTACTTTGGATAGTCAGCCCAATTGTCCTTTGTTTGTGACAGCGGTGAAGCAAACTCAAGATTACAAAGGCCATGATGAAAGAAAGCTGAAGCCAGAAATAGATAACAAGATTCAGCTTGAATTGAAAAAAATTGCACAAGAGTTTCATCCAAGACGAATGCAGTTTCCAACAGAGTCAGTAGTAGGCTGCTAGAATGCATACGTTAGCCGCCTAAAATTCGTTTTGCAATATCTAGAATTTTTGCCCCCTACCGAAAAATCGTTCCCGCGTGCCTGGCCTTTACCAGCGTACGAAACGACTACAGCGTGCACGTTGAAAGTTTTGCTTCGTGCTCTTTCATACGAGGTGAATATGGATAAGCATTGAGAATATGAGCATATAAAAGTGAACATTTGTTTAAACTCGCACACTAAACTCAATGAGGTAGTTTATGAGAGAAGAGAAAATTACCAAGAGTAGAACGGACGGTGCCCGGTGCTGTGAATTTGGTGGTGAAAATTTTCATTCCGGTTATTCGTGCAAATATGGAATAAAATTACGACAGAATAGGGGGTGTGGGGGTAGCCGATGTAAATCTTCATGCAACAATGAATATTTCATCGAATATGTGCTGGTAATTTTAGAAGCACGTGCGCTTATGAATAGTACAATAGTTATCTAATGTGCTCCAATAACTATTTCAATATCTTGATTAAAATATTATTTTTATCCTTTTCTCAATCGGGAAATGTATTCTATCTTCATTGGAAGTAGCTAAAAATTAAAAGCATCACATTATACTGTGCATGACACCATTCATCAGGACGCCACAACAACTTATATGGATAGGGCTTATTTGACTCCAAGCATCTAAGATTCTTAAATTATCGGCAGATGTATAATACTCGTATATTGTAGTAGGCTCTACACATTATTCATCAAGCATTCTTCGCCATAATTCTCCGTAATTCAAGAGAAATATTTGCTGAATCCTTAACGTGCTCATACACTCATGCTTTGCGCTTTATTTTTTTGTTCTTGCAAGTGTATATCTGGCACACCTGATACCTGACTTGGAATTTGTTGTGCGCACTACACTTCATATATTTAACGTTTTTATGCATATCCCATTCATGGGGATATTCCGCATGTAGGAAAACGTGAAGATTTTGTTTTATTGTGAGAAATGCGAGAAGTTTTTTCCCGATGCTTTTACGCGTCTTTGCATGTCAGCTTCAATCTTCAATTACAATCACTGACATGTGTGCTGATATGTTTGCATGCTATAGAGGCACTTTATGTAATCCGAAGTATTTGTGATCTCTGAATCCTTGAATACTGAAGTTTTGAAAGAGTTAAACCATATTTGAAATTTGTTTTTGTGTTAAGAAATTCAAGATGCAGAAAATTGCATAACCAAAACCATGGTAAGATATTAACGAGCAGAGGTAGAGTAAAATAGAGACAGTCTGGATTTGCGTGAATTTTCAAGCTGAGCATTGTACTCACTAAAAATGTGCCTATTGAAAAATCGGCTAACAGCTACAAGCAAATAGATGATCGCCCATAGACTAGCTAGTTAATTTTAAAAGCTCATACTAACTTGCTGGTGTTACCGATATAGCGTTTGACAATAGACGTTCTTTACATTTAGGTATGAATTTAAACTTTCCAAGGCATAGCTATATACTCGTAGTTGTATACTCGCGGATGACATGTTATCAACATAACAACATCTTTTGAGACTGTCGATTCATTAAATGAAGGTGTCGACAAATCTGCAAATCCAGTAAAAGTACTAAATAAACAAGTATTTTTAGATAATAGAATCCGACTGGATTCTTGACGGATCTGCAATAAATGCCGCTGGGACCAATTTTCATTAAAATATCCATATTAGACCTGGTTCAGTGCATCCCTAATCAAAATTTATTTGCTTTAGTCAGTGAGTGCAGTAGAAAACGAATAATGAGACAAGAAAAATGTATACTGAACTAGTTCTCACAGTACCGTTTATTATGAACGGTTGCTCATTAAGTATCTATGTGATTTAAGAAGAAATTTCATTGAGTTCCAGTATGTACAAATCTTTTACAAGACATGCATGCCGAGTTTGTAGCTGCGTATTTTACTGAATGAGGTTTATTCAAAACCTTATATTGATCTGACGGTTGTGCGTTGTAGACTTAATGACATAGACATCAGGAATCAGGAACATTGCTGCCCTACATTCGTCTGACAATCAGTCTATTATAAGTCTATGAGTATTTCGACTATGTGTATGGTGGCTATGATGCCACCAATTGCTAATACATATGCTAGTTGATTTAAAATGAGATGAGCAATATGCTCAGAATTAAGTGCCTATCTCGTCGACATTTCACTTGCGAGACACAATTTTTGTACACATGTATTAGAAGATTAATGGATGGTCTACTTTGACAATAAAAAAATCTGCTTATCAGATGGTGTCTATCCTGATTCCATGTGGAGAATCTGAGAATTGTCATAACATCATCGTTTTCCTGTAATTGATGTGAAAAAAGCAACATTTAGAGAAAATGTTGAGTCACATTTTCAGATCATGCTACATCATTTTGCACTTACACAGCAATTTATTATCAGAATGTTGTGGATATCCTATTTTGTAAAATTATGGCGCTTAAATTAGACCAACTCAGACAATGTTTACGGAGATGATAGAACTATTCACGATTCCTAATGCTAGAAATTGTGATGTAAGGTTTTCATTAGAGTACTTCACAGTTGTCACCGAAGTTCATATCGTTCGATTTGTGTAGATGATCATCTGATATTATCGAACATGTTTTCGAGGAACTTTGACAACTTGTTCATTAAGCTTTTATGAAACAAGAATTAACTATGCAATTTGACTAATCAATTGATGATAATCCTATTTATTTCAGGCAGATGAAGAAAGGTATTCCTTCCTCGTTGAGTATTATGATCCACAAGCGGCAATGGTTCGAACTTTCACATTCTCCATCAATCTAAAGGATTGCACTGTTGACATGGTGAGTACCGACTTAGCTTCCAAATTATACAGAAGCCCTGTTAGCATATGCTTGCGCAAGGGTGTAGTGGCAACCAGTCCATGTCCCTCTTTTGTCCTGATTAGCGGTAAATTGCATGTTAGAATTAAATGTTAAATGCTTGAATGTGTGCGTGTAGTTTAAATAATATTATACACTGATTTTCTTGTAATTCTTGGCAACAGTTAAGGAATTAAGAAAGCGAGTGTTCCTTAAAACATGAACAACTGTGGCCATTGTCGTTGAGATTGACATGTATTAATTCCATTTGTTTTTGCTAAAATTGAATTTGCTTTATAACTAGTTATTTAGGTTCCTACTGTATAAGCCTATCATGTTAAAACATTTATAGATAATGCTATAGCCATCATCAACAAGTATAGCCAAATAGACCAGCCGGAATCTCAATGCGCCTCAGATCCAGGTCTAGATAGATTAAATTGAATGTAATACCTGTTCTGTGAGCTCAAAATTGTTTGAAGCACTTGATCATCTGATTGTCTTACCTTTAAGTAAGAAGCAATAATCTGTATATCTCTTGAAAATATGCATGGTGTTGATGCTTCGAAGTACTCGCTTCTCGGTATAATTTATGAAGAAATTGCCATTTCAGAAGTCAGAAATGTTTATTTTTCAAAACTGAAAGCACGTTGATTATTATGATGATTACAATTTATGGATGAACACAGATTGCAATGCACATGACAAACATTTGCGGATTTATGTCACAAATTCACTGATAGCATAATATACATGTACACATGTGTTTCATCTATGTACTCATCTTGTTTTATGATCAGCTAATACTTTCGACTGTAAGACTCTACCGTGTAACGTCCTTGATAAGACCCAGTCAATGTAATATCTAGACTACATACGATTTTCACGAGTACCTAATTCTAAAATCTGTTTTCAACTTATGATAAATATCTAAAAATGCATTTTTTAGAAATTTTCAATTAGCACAGACCCACTGTGAATTTAATGCGCACTATTGGAGGCGGCAAATTGTCAAGGACACACCAAAAGGTGTGATGGAGAAAACATAAAGTGAATACTGACTACGTTGTTGTACTGATTAACATATATCTGATTAACCATATTGATTCGATCTAGTTGACATGGTTCTTTTGTCTGATACTGAAAATATATTGAAATTCTTTCCAGTATGACATCAAAACTCGAAAGCCCTTTCTGAAGAGGACGAAGGTGGACGGCTTGCGTCTTTCAGACCTCTATATCGGCAGCACAGTTAACGTTTTTGGTCGGCAACTGAAACTTATTGATTACGTCGATGACTACACGAGACGAAAACTTTCAACCAAAACAGAGAAGTAAATATTTTGTACTCACTTTAGATTTTGCCATTATCATCTTTAGACATACACTTCAATGTTTGTCTTCTAATTTCATAATCTTATTTTCAACAGGACGCTTGCAATCATCAAACCTGGAGGTGTGGCGAAGATCGGAGAGATTCTAGATGCTATTTGTCAAGGTGGTTTTCTAATCAACAAGATGAAAATGTGTTCACTTGCTCGTGTAGAAGCATTAGGATTTTACAAAGAGCATGAAGGCAAACCGTTCATGGAGTGAGTACCAGCAAAATAATTTATTAGCATTGCAAGGCTCTTCTGCGTTGCCGTTTCCACATTTTGTAGTATCCCGAGCTTATAAGAAATCTGGCTGTCGAAAACTGAATGAATTTCTAACAGATGAGAAAGATTACTGGACCTCATTTTTAAACATGCCTGCTACTGATGTAAAGCATTGCCTTACTATCTAATTTCCGCACCCAATACGCTGATTAAACCCAATAGCTCGACAATTCGTGTTTAAAATGCATCAGGGAATATTCAAAATACCGCAAAACCTGATAGGGCGCCAATGTAACACGGGATTCGAAAATATATACGGCTACTTTCTATGTCTATTAATGATGGCAGTATAACAAGCAGGTAATTTGATTGCGCATATGGCTTGCATATAATTTACTAATTACAATCCTTATTCGCTCTATATTCCCATGAATGACTTCATGATTCATTAAACAACACACTTAAACAAGTGACGCATCATATAGTAGAGTTTTTTTCTCTATCTGCATTCCACCATTTCTATTGTACATGTTGCCCTGACAATATACACTACCTGATTGACTTCTTTCGATATCTATGTCATACCTGTATCTATTCTACCATCTTGTGATGTTTGGGACTTTGATTGATTGTTAGCGGTTTAGATCAGCTAATATTATTTGAAAACGATAAAGTGAAGCTAATAAATCCCCATGTTATCAAAATATTTATTTAGCATTATACAAAGTTTATCTATACTTACGGTAAGCCTAGTTTTATGATACAGTCGAACCTCTATATAGTGAACCTCTACAAAGTGAATATATTATTTAGTCCCTTTGTTGTCTCAACCTCTACATAATGATTTTTCTTTACATCAAGTGTGTATTGATCTTTGATTATAATTCGCTATTAATACGCATCCTACATGTATGTACATGCACTACCCTTATTGAGGCGAGTAGTTCGATGATACTTACGACTCCTAAGTTTCCTACGTTTGAGTCTACAATCTAAATTCAGATGCAAATCAATAGTTAATGTAGCTAAAAGTTTCAAGTTTACATGCGCTTTAAATACATTTTTTGCGTTTTCAAGCGTACCGACTACTGAGTGAGATCAGGGAATTCCTTGAAAGGAAAAGTGACCTAGCAAGTTGATCACAAACTTTTGATCGAGTAGAAAACGTGATTGCTTCTGTTGGCGAGCAACGTACTGTACAGACTCGTATTGACGGTTATTTCCATCGTTCATAATTAATGATATATGTAGATTATACTACATTCAGTGCTTACTATTTTAAAGCAGTTACATTTTGCATGTTGAGTTTACATTGTCTTTTAATATGACATTGTGATACAAAGTAGCATTACTGGTAATTACCCCTATAAAATTTGTTTTCTAAATACATGCATTAGTTTTAATGGTGTTGCATGATTGTTTTGACTTTACATGTTTGCTTTAAAACCAATATTACATCAAACTTCATAAAACCTCCTTATGGTGAACTCTCCTCATTGTGCATTTTTTATCTGGTCCCTTGAAATTCACTATGTTGAGGTTCGACTGTATTGGTCGACCAGTATATCTAGTACGGTATCTTGCGAAATTGTACAGTTGTAATTTAAAAAGTCGAATATAAACGAACATTTTTAAAAATTCAAGTATAGCGTTTTGACATAAAAGAACACCACCTCAGGAGATGGGTTGAAAAAATATTGCGAAGTGTTCCAAGTGTATTAGACAATTTCTCTGCTGTTTTCATTATTGCTTCAAAAAGATAATTTTTCAATACAGAGAATATCTTCATTATCTCAATTTAGGAATTTGTTGGCAATGATGACGTCTGGTCCAGTTGTGGCGATGGAATTGATGGGAGCGAATGCCATTACTGCGTGGCGGGAGCTCATGGGTCCGACTGACCCGGCGAGGGCACGCGAGACAGCAGCATCCAGCATACGCGCGCGCTTCGGTACAGATAACACGAATAATGCCGTTCACGGCTCCGATTCACCTGCATCAGCCGCGCGAGAGATCAACTTCTTCTTCCCAGAGTCAGGTCCGCGAAGACAAGGGACTGCCAAACTGAGTGGGTGCACTTTGTGTGTTATCAAACCACATGCAGTACACAGTGGTAAGTGTGCTACACCTTTCATGCCTTCATGCGTTATCTGTAAAATGTTTCCTGCAGAGGATACTGCTAATGATTGTTTTCAACGCTCAATTTGCATCTTTTTATAATTCCAATGAAATTTGATACTGTTGTAACATTTATCTTAGTCAGTTGTACATGGTTTGAAAACGAATTCAATATCAGTGTGATTTTCTTTCACAATTTCTACATAAAAATGGGACTTTTTTATTCTACTTATTTCAATTAAGTAATCTATCAATGTCAGAATTTTGAAAATTGGGGAGCATAAGTTCAATTTGCAAAAATCTAAACCTACAAGGTTGGATCCTGGACTTTTTGTTTAACCTGGTCTTGGGTGACCTTGGCTGCCGCACTCAAGGTTCCCAAAACTTGGGTTGCGAAAACAAGCTTGTCTCATGCTTTAAATATTGTTACGGCTCATAAGTTATTTTTCATAAATTTAACAAATACACCATCCAATTTTTATCTCTCTAATTCCGACATTCTCGAAATGCGTTAAGTTTACGAAAATATAGATTAGTGAGAATTTAATCGTTTTCATTTCAATGCAGCCGCTCTTTGTAGGATTCTACACTTAAACCTCATAATTAAGTTTTGTTAAATAATAAGTCTACTATCACTAGCCCCATAAGAACATGAAACAAAGCATTGCAAAACAAGCAACAACATCACAGATCGAAGACTTCTGCATTAGGCCTGCACATGTGTTGCTCTTTGATTGACTTCAGGCGATATTTTCGCAGTAATTTTCGTTGGAAGAGTATTTCTATTCTAGCGGTTGATCAGATTCGCGGAAATTTAGCGACATTTAAAATTCCGGTTTGCCGCATTGTGCACCTGTAAGAATTTTCATTGTGAACAGATAAGAATTACAAATGTTAATGTCTCGCCAGATGGACAGTGACTATGCAGTTACGGCAAGTAACCCCATCCTCCTCTATGTTCTTTTTGATACCCTGAAACATTTTCTGACTAATAATGCCATCTAGCAATGTTTTCATGAGTGACATCTTAATAGTGAGTATATGCTGCTTAGTGAGTGTATAAGATATAATTTGCAGGAATCACCGGTAAATTAATTGGAACTATCCTGAATGCTGGATTCGAAATTTCTGCCATCGAAATGTTTTACCTCGACACGGCTAACGCAGAAGAGTTCCTGGAGGTGTACAAAGGCGTTGTTGGTGAATATTCAGCTATGGTCAAAGAGTTGACGTCAGGTCCGTGTGTTGCATTAGAAATTCGAGGTGGTGGAGGAGAAACTCAACAGAACTTCCGGGAATTCGTCGGCCCAATGGATCCAGTAAGTTACAGTTATTGAAGTCACGTAGAAGCATGGAAATACTCGTATATAACAGCTGTATGAGCATGTTGATGCAAATAACATGCGATTTATCATGGTGGCATGCACCGGTGCGTAAGACTGATTATTCTATCCTGAGATATATACGGTGAACCTTAAATGATACCTACTTGTACTGAGACTCTTATTTCCAAGTTATTTATTATCTCACAGGGAATTGATGAGCAATAGAGGAGATATTTACAAATTATTCTTTTACGGTGGATACTTGCCTAATTGCTTAGTGCCCGATTTTGAGTCCTTGTTTCTGGTTGAACGATTTATCATGACGATTCCGGGGTGGGCGATCGTGCCTCTCCAATCAGCACGGTCCTGCGAGACGGTCGAGCTACAAGTCTCGCAGATCCTTCTCCAGATTGTATTTTCATTTTTCCTGTTCTGACCAGGCAATTCTAGAAGCCACGTCTTTGGGCCAGCTCGAGTCAGGCATAGGGATACCCTCCGTGGACGGACTATCTTAAACAGTTTTCAGGCTGCACATTCCTCAAATCTGCGATTCCCAAGGCTCACCGTAGCCCATTTATTGATCTACGCTCACAGAGCTTGGTGGAACTTATCCTTGTCTCTTGTTCTCCTTTCTAACAGGCCGGTTGAAGTCATCAATTTTCTCTCCCCATGTCTCTGAGGCATACAGTAATGCACTTGTAATACAGGTGCGATAGATGTAGCCTCGAGGATGATTCTGGTTAAAATGAATTAGGAGCTGCTACTTTTACAGGGTGAGTCAAATTAAAGGTCCTTATTTTGATAGTGTTGCAGATCAGTGAAAATCCAACCAATTTTTAAATACGTTGTATCATTTTAAGCCTCTGTCTGTTGTCAACAATTTTTCTGTTATGGGAAGCTCATAGATATGTTGGCTTTGTAGATATCCAATACTAAAGAGTCATAACAGAAAAATCGAATTTACAGCTAAAAATATATTTCAATTTACTTTAATATCTGTTAAAAAGTGTGAACTCGACCAAAGTCGTTTTTCGCATTATTGGTTTGTCAAAGTTTACACATTCCTCACTCATTGACTCTGCGAACTCAACTTGTCATAAATTGCTTGACTCGATCAAATCAGATGTGTCTCACCCTCTAAGAGATTTGTTTTTGATGCGTCCAGTGACAGAGATGTCTTCACGTATCTGCTCTGTTTTACTTCCACCTTTTGCTAAAACTACACGCTTTAGCAGATCTTTTATCAAATTTTGTAAATAATTTTATTGTTTTATTGTATTTCATTTTATGTACCTCATTGACCATTGCCTTCTCATCGCTTTGTATCTATTGACGTCGTTGCTACTCTGTACGTGTCCACCGACTCATTGTAGTGGAGCAATACAGGATCACTTACTTGCTTACTTACAAAGTACTATGTATAGCAAACTGAAAATGCAGGCTTGATAAGTCAAAGGAAGAAAGTAAATAAAACGTTAGTCAACACGATTAATTCTGCTCATCTCCATTCTTCGCTACCATTCCTCTGCATCTTTTCGAGATACTTGGAAAGAGGGATTGGCATGTCCCTGACTGACACCTTGTCAAATTCTTATGATTTCTTCTTTCAATGACATCGTTATTGATTTCTTGGTGAGTCAGTCTCTCTTCAATGATTCCTCACACGTTTTTGAAGTGGCCAGAAGTCATCAAACTTCACGGACTGAATACCGATAGGAATTCGATCATCAAGCAGTCGATCAAGTTCTCCGAGTAATTCCCTTGTTCGATGAATTGAGGCACCTTCGTATCACCAATGTTTAGCAAATCCAATGCGAGTCACAAGATACCGCTCAGTAAGACGACTTGTCTTTCGGCTGCAAAAGGCCCCAGTCTTGTCTCGTTATGAGTCCTGATACACGGATAATTAAGAGTTGCCAGAGACTACTGATGCCACTACTGGCCAAGTGGAACACTGCTTTCTTGTATTCCACAATGACTACAACTTTTTCAGCCATTTCATCGAGCCTCCCAGTACGCAGTCTACCAGACTGATAAGGATTTCGTTCAGTGACTCATGTTGTGCAAATTCGTTTTAGAGCTCATAAAACAACATTTTTGATAGAGTCAAAACTCATTCCACTAAATTCAGAATGTTCACTTTATTTTAAGTGTTTGCGGCTATCTTGTAGCCATTCCAACAGCCACGAAGGATGCAGTCAATGCAGGATGGCATAAGGATATCCTGATGAACCACTTCACAATGAAAATCGAACTCGGTTGCATTGCAACCGGGCGGGGCATCGCCACATTGTGATCTTGAGGTTCGAGAACTCATCAATTCAAAACTGAATCACTGGATTGGTCGAAGGTGAGCCTATACCCTGGCCACTATGAGGCCGAGACGTGACAGTGTTGGATTATTGGCTATCGGGACTGATACAGAATTGTCTCCACTAAACACCAAAAACACCGTGTCAAAAACAACTTTGAACGAATTAAAACAAATACTAACGTCAAGACTAATGGACAACACGACCACAAATGATACTACTCCTGCTTATCACTCCTTCACCAAGCGCTGTGAGGTTTGCATACGCCGTCATATGGAACATTTTCCCTCAATTTCAAAACAATTTATCAGCGAATACGACTTACTTCCCTAGAACTGAAAACCTTAGAAAATTTGTCTAGATAACAACTTATGAAAATCCGCAAGATGATCACGAATACCCTGTGCACTTTTGTGCATTTTATGCATTTTTACATATTTGGTCGGCCCTGGTGAAAGCCTATTCGCTGTATAAGTCCTCGAATATTCTATTAATTGCTTATGTTAGAATCATGTTCTAATAATTCATTCAAGACTTATATAATTTCTAGGTATTTAAAAACATGTTTTTTATGTGAATATAAATATACTTTTAGCATCTTTGTCTTAATTATTAGTTGCCGCGCGAAGATAAGTTGATGTTATTTGGAAACGATGAAACGATACGATTAAATACAGATATTAGTCAAATATTTATTTAGTATCATCTTACGTCTACATAGGCCTACCGGTATTTAGTTAGACACTTTACGCCTTAGCGGTCTGCCAGTGTGCTAGGTTTTATGGTATGCTACGCTTCTTACGCTTGAAAAGTTCAATGTACTTATTGATTTGGCTTTGCCTGGAAGCGTTTGCAGCCTCCATGCCACTTTAAATAATAGCTGGAAAAGAAACTTCAGTTTTTTTGAAGCAGTGAATCTAGGATAAAATGAATAAGTAAAATAAGAATGATATATTCATGGCAGTTGTGCTTTATAGAGGTTCTAAAAAATTGACTGAAGTAAACTTAGTGACACGGGTGGAGAGAAAGTGGAAAACAAAGGATGCGTATTCTAATCAATGTGATGCATAAATTTATTTGTTATGTATTTTCCATTGCTTATTTTCCCAAATTTCACTCAATTTTCGGTATGACAAATCCATCGATTCCCCAAAAAAGGATTCTTGTGTGTGTGTTTTTTTGTAGTCACCTTTAAATGAATGCGTTAAAGCATAAAAATGAGTATTAGTGTGTGAACTGATATCCTGCAACATGAAATGTATGTATTATGCTTTAATATTCCCTCCTATTTATTCGATTAAAATATTCACTCTCTGGTTATCCGGCCAGAACTCTTCTGAAGAATCTGGCTCGGACGGACTACAAAACATTGTCAGTCTATTTCATGTTTGAACAATATTCTTGTAGAAATGCATTAACCTTGATATGATGCTTTGTGATGCTTGAAAATGTATATAATGGCATGTAACTTATTTCAGGAAATCGCACGCCACCTACGACCGCGAACACTGCGCGCTCAGTACGGAAGGGACAAGATCCAAAATGGTGTCCATTGCACTGACTTGCCCGAGGATGCTCAGTTGGAGGTATGATTCCGGGATACAGCAGTAACCAAGGGAAGGAAACCGGTCACATGACCGAACCGGCCTAGATTTCATATCAGCTTTTACCGATTATTTGTAATATATGTATATATGTAGTTGAGCAGGTGACGGGAGATCATCTTTCTGAGAAAGTTATACAAGGTAATTGAAACTCCCCTTTTTTAGTTTAGGCCAATATAATCAAGTTAAAGTTAAAAGTATGGCAGACAGGCCTTCGGCGTCCAGCGCCTTCAACGGTCGATGTTTGGAAGCCATAATGTCTGCCATACTTTTAACTTTAACTTCATTATATTGGCCTAAACTGAAAAAGGGGAGTTTTAATTACCTTGTATATATATATATATATATATATATATATATATATATATAACTAAATAAGACAAATCAAAATGCTTGAACTATATCCAAAAATCCTCATTCATGCTGTATACGTTATGATAGGAGATTACAGTCACTGAAATATTCTAAAAACAAAAAATTGTATGCGAATGAAGGCTATAATTGTAACAAATAAGTAGAGAGATGAAGAATAAAATCTGGAAAAATAGAAAACACTTCAACCATGGAGTATGACTTCAGCAACTTGCAATTAGTGTTTTAATTAGTCTCAAAATTTCCAGGATTTCCATGGTAAAATTTCATTTTCCAGGATTCCAGGTTTTCCAGGATAAAATTCATTTTCCAGGTGTTTTCCAGGTTTTCCAGGGGGCGCGGACACCCTGACCAACGATCGACATCGGAAATAGTCAGGAAGAACAAGAAGTAAGTGTGTGTCACTTTCTGCTTGTCTCATATGCTTGCCTCATTTAGAATTTAAGGACACAATACTGCCTTTACATAACAAGCTTAAGTAATCCCTCATTTTTGTAAGCAGTGACAAACTCATTGACTTAGGACTTAATGAAATACGTGACAGCGATTTAATACATCATCTAGCAATGTCCCTACCCTGAAATTGATGAATTTGTTGACGCTCCTTTTCATGGGCTGTCTTCTACTAAGCTTAGTATACATGCATGCTGTTCGACAGGACAGTTTATGGAATGTAGAATTATTTGCAGTAAAGCTTGCGGTAACTTATATGCATTTAAAGCAAATACTCTAAGAATTTTGGTGACTGAATTTCCTTTTCAGCATTCAGAGCATTTGCGTTTACTCTAGTGAAAAAGTGATTAGTCACACAGTGATAAGCTCCGTTATACGCTGTCTATCGTCGCAGAACCATTCATGCAACTGCAACCTATATTGTAAGCCACAGGAAAACAATATTATATAAAGCTTCCTGATAATTACAAGGCACCCATTAAATTCGATTTCAAACTTTTTGCCCGAAATAATACTGGAGATTCAGTGGTGAAAATGAAAGATCTAATGAAACTCAGAATTGTACCTGACACACTTCATGCCTTCGTAGCTTGTGTGGTTTATTCTTTATTAAAGTATCGCTCCAGGGAGGACGAAGTGGTGCACAGGGACTATCAAAAATTAATTGCAGTTCAATTGCTCTTCAATCAATTAATTGAAAGTAAGATTTCAGATCAATCAATCAATTGAAATTAAAAACACTATCGGATATATATATATATATATATATATATATATCCAAAAATGAGCCCCAAAGAAAACACAGTATCAAATAAAATCCCCGACCGGTTTCACTTCATTCTCAGAAGCTTGTCAAGGGAATGATTTATTAATTAAATCTATGTATATACATAAAACTCAAGCTGAAATAGCATTCAGCGCAGGTTTCAGTAACTCAATGATACGGCGTTCCGTAGCTTCCCTATCAACCTTTGCTTTTCGACGGTGACATCTGATAGAGAGGAGCAGCCTCAAATTTCTTTGGTAATGAACTCCCACAAGAAGCTATGTGCTTGCTCATGCCTAAGATCCTATACTCTGGACGAAACATTTGCTGCCTATGTACTGTGAGCCTGTTCCTGAAAATATCTCCTGTCTGATCTATATAGAATTCTTGGCAAGCTAGGCACCTAACAAAATAAATAACATTCTTCGAAGTACAACTGAGATTACGCTTTACCTCAAAGTTTCTTTCGCAATTACCAACCTTAAATTGGATGGTTTTTCCCGCTACTAAGATATCACAGCAACCGCACCTAGGTTCTTCACACTTAGTAATCCCAGTTATAGTCCTTCTATTGTTATTACTCAAGATATTCAGGAGGGACCTAGGTTGCCTGAAAGACCGAACCATTCTAGTCTGCTTAAAGGGTTCCATTAATCTAAGACTGTTATAGGCTGGAGCGACCACTTTCGAATATAGATTTGGATTGTTCTTATTAAAGGTGCATGCAAAAGGAATAACGTCATCATTGATAGCAGACGTGTTTCTGTCTCTAGGTCTGGCATTAAGCACGTTTTTGGCACGTTCAACTTGGCGATCGATTAGTGATTCCGGATAATTTAATCTCATGAGAGCATGCTTCAATTCGCAAAGTTGTTTCTTTTGATGACGTTCATCAGAGACGATCCTATAAATGCGCATAGCTAAAGTAAAAGGTATATTTACCAAAACATGTTTAGGATGACCTGAGTTAAAAGGAACATATGTACGACTGTCAGTTACTTTTCGATGAATATCAGTTTCTAACTCATTATTAGATTTATATAAGTGGACATCTAAGAAATTTATGCAATCAGTTTTACATTCTAGGGTAAATTTTATGTTATTGTTCAATCTATATAAAATGTTATTGAATTCTGTTATACTGCCATATTTGTTGTTCCATAAAATAAAGCAATCATCTATATAGCGAATCCAATTATTCCTTACAAAAGTTGCACTCTCATGATCATAAGCATCCTAGACGATTACGTACATTCTTTGTTCAAGGTATGCCATCACAAGTATTGCATATGTAGGGGCCATTTTTGTGACCATGGCAGTACCCGCTATCTGTAGATACGTCTTATCCTCAAACGTGAAGTAGTTGTTTTCTAATATAATTTTGATTGCATCTATTAAGAAATCCTTTGAGAACCTTGAAGGAATAGCGGTTGTCCAATGTCTGATCTCAGCCAAAAGTCAATAGATTCCGAATTCATTGGGTTTAGAATCTATATATATTATAAATATATTATTACTATAACACTCGCATAACTTCTACCACAACGAATCATTCCAATAGCCATACCTCTGGTAAACTGATCGTGTACCATTTTATTTTACCTGGAAGGTATTTCACGATAATTTTATAATATCCTACCAGCCGCACATCTTTTGCATGGCAACCTGATCTATCGTGTATTTAATCTCATTGTTGTTAATTATATTATTATTATATATTATATATATTATATTATATATATATATATACTCATTGACATAATTAATTAAACAAACTATCATTGGCTTGAATTGAAGTTTGTTTCATTTTTTTCTCAGGTATGATGCAATATCTCGCTTTCTATGTATTACCATTCAACACATTAGAGAATGGAGAAAGATCTATTGTGGTCAAATTTCAAATTTTGATATCGATACAACTGTCACAATTGCTTTTACAAATTGAACACAAACGTGAACTGAAATCCAGCTTTACTTTAATACTTTAATAAAGAATAAACCACACAAGCTACGAAGGCATGAAGTGTGTCAGGTACAATTCTGAGTTTCATTAGATCTTTCATTTTCACCACTGAATCTCCAGTATTATTTCGGGCAAAAAGTTTGAAATCGAATTTAATGGGTGCCTTGTAATTATCAGGAAGCTTTATATAATATTGTTTTCCTGTGGCTTACAATATAGGTTGCAGTTGCATGAATGGTTCTGCGACGATAGACAGCGTATAACGGAGCTTATCACTGTGTGACTAATCACTTTTTCACTAGAGTAAACGCAAATGCTCTGAATGCTGAAAAGGAAATTCAGTCACCAAAATTCTTAGAGTATTTGCTTTAAATGCATATAAGTTACCGCAAGCTTTACTGCAAATAATTCTACATTCCATAAACTGTCCTGTCGAACAGCATGCATGTATACTAAGCTTAGTAGGAGACAGCCCATGAAAAGGAGCGTCAACAAATTCATCAATTTCAAGGTAGGGACATTGCTAGATGATGTATTAAATCGCTGTCACGTATTTCATTAAGTCCTAAGTCAATGAGTTTGTCACTGCTTACAAAAATGAGGGATTACTTAAGCTTGTTATGTAAAGGCAGTATTGTGTCCTTAAATTCTAAATGAGGCAAGCATATGAGACAAGCAGAAAGTGACACACACTTACTTCTTGTTCTTCCTGACTATTTCCGATGTCGATCGTTGGTCAGGGTGTCCGCGCCCCCTGGAAAACCTGGAAAACACCTGGAAAATGAATTTTATCCTGGAAAACCTGGAATCCTGGAAAATGAAATTTTACCATGGAAATCCTGGAAATTTTGAGACTAATTAAAACACTAATTGCAAGTTGCTGAAGTCATACTCCATGGTTGAAGTGTTTTCTATTTTTCCAGATTTTATTCTTCATCTCTCTACTTATTTGTTACAATTATAGCCTTCATTCGCATACAATTTTTTGTTTTTAGAATATTTCAGTGACTGTAATCTCCTATCATAACGTATACAGCATGAATGAGACTGAAATGCGTGGTATGGTTAACTATGAACTGTTGTCGAACTCCTAATCGTTGTACAGTATGGTGAATTAGTAGCTGTGAATTCCCTCACAAACTGCGCGGTGTGGTGAACTAGAAGTTGTAAATTTCCTCATTAACGTTGTGTGGTATGGGGAACTAGGTGCCGTAAACTCCTTTATTAACGTGCGGAATGGCGAACTATGAGCTGTAAACTCCTTTATTAACGTGCGGAATGACGAACTATAAGCTGTAAACTCCCTCATTAACGTCGTGTGGCATGGGGAACTAGGAGCCGTAATCTAGGATTAATGCTATTACACACTTGATTGCCGTGTGGCAGAATCTACTGACGCAAAATGGTATTGAACATATAAACTATTTAGGCACCAGGCTTGTTCCGAATAATCCTAGGCTAATATCGAATATTTTCAAACACATTTCAAGTAGGTTTTCAATATGTATATACAGTATATTATTCCTGACACGTCGTGTGCCAATGAGCTTTCCTCGGTCAATTCTTCTCTGTGTCATTCTCTTAAACTGATAGTGATTACTCTCATGCATATGTAGCGCATCAACCGTTATGTTCCTCTTTCTGGCTCTTGGTTGCGTGACACCGTGCGTTGGTGGTGGTTAACAACTCATATACGTTCGGATGATGAGTCTCCTCCGCTGTACACCATTTTCTGCTGTCCTGATATTCTGACACACATCTCCACTTCCAATGATATTTTCCACTCCGTTCGCCTTCTTCCACTACCTTCCTTCATCCAGCTGTTCCTCACGATGCAGCGAAGTTCCGAACCACGTTCAACATGGTCAAAGAAACTGAACTTCTTTCGCGAGATTGAGTTCAGTAGCATGGGTGTTTAATGCCAATCTTCCGCATCACTTCCTTGTTAACCATTGATGTCCAACTTATTTTCATGATTCGTCTGTAGCGCTAGATCTGTCAATTATTCAACCTTGCCATTCAAATGCGAATTTTTCTTGGTAGTTTTGGCAGGCGCATGATGAAATCGCCGGCTTATGATGCCAAAAATTTGTGGAGCCATTCTAGTTTTATTGTAAAATTGGTATACCAAAATACTTTCCAGACGCGCTAGTCGGTTGCAGATGTTATAACCGGTCATCCGGTCATCGAATTTCATGGCAGTGACTGCTACGGCAACCGGTTCCAACTTTCATTCACAATAGCACGTGTCTCAATAGTTGCCTTAATGTGCGTACCTGCATGTTAAGTTTGGTCACTGCCGATATAATGCGAAGAAGTAAAATCCTATTTTCGTTCGTCTACTCACTTGTATCAACCGTTTTGCTGCGATTTCAAGTATCTAGCAACTGAACCAGGGTAATTTGTTAACCTCAACATTTACTTCAAATGAAACTGTTACCCTCGTGGAAATATCTCATGAAACTTCACAAGAAAATCAGTTTTAAATTTCACGCAAATGTGGAACCATTTCTCATATGATATAGGAGCAATCGCTACTGTATTATAGGAGCGTCGTGAATATTATATATTCTGTTTCTCAAGTTATGGATTGTTATGAGAGCATAGGAACTTAGTTGATACTCTGTTCCGAGAAAAGTTCACGTATCCTCGGTTGAAAGTTTTGCATGATGTGACTACAAGAGCTGAAATTTTTAATATTTGTGACATAAGTTTATATAGAAACGTGGTAGAGGGGAGTGGATGTTCTGGAATGCAATTTTCGTTTATGAACCTGTTTATACAATACAAATGAAGAATTACAAATCCACTAGGGATTGTCTGAACCTGATGTGGGCGATATTTTTTTATAGCTCTTGCATCACGTTTTCTCTTTCTAGATGCAAAGAAAGTAAATCTTTCTCTTTCTGTATGATAGTAAAGCAGTCCAATTGCAAGGTTCATCTAAAAAATGCACTTATTGTTTTCCCACTGGCAATTCACAGAAAGACGTGGATTGTATTTATTAAGGTGAATGAGTGAAGTTTAGACACATGGGACAAAGAGCTACCTGCATGTTTTCAAAGATGAACAAGTGCTCTTTATTTTTAATTTACAATTAGATAAGAACATGTTTCGATCTCATCCTGAAACTCAGATTCCATAATGATTTGAGTCAATTACTATGCAAATATTTAGGGATGATGTATTTGCATTACGTTTTTCCAAATTCTTTCTCTCAGGAGCTATGAATTTCAAAGACACTATATTATGTAACCAGTATTGTTTTGAATTCCTGAACGAATAAATCCTTCAGATTTAAGTCTAGAGCCAATGCTGAACAAAATCTCGTGGGATGCATTTTATGAAAAACGTGTAAGATCATGTGTTCAAATTTGCAGATGTAGTATACATGTTTGTATGCTATGTTAATCACGAACTGTGTACTATTTCATATTTGGACTTACGTGCTATTTTTATCTTTCAGACGCAGTATTTCTTCCAAATTCTCAGCGAATGAGGAACTCGGCATATGGAACTGTTTTTACTCAAGTGATATTCTTTCTGCCTGACTATGTATATTCTTTAGATGCTGTTTTTTCATTGAGGCATTAAATATTAATGATTAAATGTTGATGTTTTGAAATTCTTTATTATCATCTTTGTTTCGAATGATCAGTGTCCTAGGCACACACTAACTTTGAAAAGATTTCAGTTTATAATTCACTTCTTCTAATGGGTGGAAAGGATGCGTAGTGTTGTTATCGAAATTCAATTTCTGAAACACATTCCGTGAGTTTTAGAATTTGAAATTTTCATTATTTCGATTTTGAAATTCAGATGTTTTCAATTTCGAAGTACGACAAGTACTTTCGTCATTTTTTTCAATTACGTTGTGTATTATAACTCCCTGAAAAATAACAATAACATGGATAGGGATATAAGATATGTTACGTAGTTGTCTACTCAGAGTTGCACAAAAATCTCGCTTTCGACTAGGAGACTCACCGTGCAACTCCTCGAAGAGGCCTAACCACATGTAGGCCTAAACAACTCCAGGCATAAATTGTGCAGGATTTTTGTTCATGATTTTTGCTGTATTGCGCTCCTATAATACAGTAGCGATTGCTCCTATTTCATATGAGAAATGGTTCCACATTTGCGTGAAATTTAAAGCTGATTTTCTGATCATGTAGAAAGAGAAAACGTGATGCAAGAGCTATAAAAAAATATCGCCCACATCAGGTTCAGACAATCCCTAGTGGATTTGTAATTCTTCATTTGTATTGTATAAACAGGTTCATAAACGAAAATTGCATTCCAGAACATCCACTCCCCTCTACCACGTTTCTATATAAACTTATGTCACAAATATTAAAAATTTCAGCTCTTGTAGTCACATCATGCAAAACTTTCAACCGAGGATACGTGAACTTTTCTCGGAACAGAGTATCAACTAAGTTCCTATGCTCTCATAACAATCCATAACTTGAGAAACAGAATATATAATATTCACGACGCTCCTATAATACAGTAGCGATTGCTCCTATATCATATGAGAAATGGTTCCACATTTGCGTGAAATTTAAAACTGATTTTCTTGTGAAGTTTCATGAGATATTTCCACGAGGGTAACAGTTTCATTTGAAGTAAATGTTGAGGTTAACAAATTACCCTGGTTCAGTTGCTAGATACTTGAAATCGCAGCAAAACGGTTGATACAAGTGAGTAGACGAACGAAAATAGGATTTTACTTCTTCGCATTATATCGGCAGTGACCAAACTTAACATGCAGGTACGCACATTAAGGCAACTATTGAGACACGTGCTATTGTGAATGAAAGTTGGAACCGGTTGCCGTAGCAGTCACTGCCATGAAATTCGATGACCGGATGACCGGTTATAACATCTGCAACCGACTAGCGCGTCTGGAAAGTATTTTGGTATACCAATTTTACAATAAAACTAGAATGGCTCCACAAATTTTTGGCATCATAAGCCGGCGATTTCATCATGCGCCTGAAGTTTTGCAGTAGGTTATACTATAGCTGTAGTTGTACTAGTTGTACTATGCTATGTGAAAGTTTTATGTACTACCTCGTTCCCTGCAGAAGTTCGCGCTAGCTCCCGGACTACTTGTCTTGTAAACAAATGCAGTTTATCAAGTACGGAACTTTTTGTTCTATTTTGAACTATTTAAAATAAAATAGGCTACATACCATTAATAACCTGCCTGAAATGCCATTTTAAGATTTCGTCTATAATTAAATATAATTGAATGATCAGACAAAGAGGACAATGTGAATCAGAACAATGATCTCAACTGTTGCTCTGTCTTAGAAAAAATTTGCTTCACCTACCAAGCAGGATCTCCTGGACCCCCATTGCTCCAATGTATTCTCACTTTTTGATGCAACAGACGCAATTTCATGTGATCATAAACTATAATAACAATAATAAAAACTATAATATAAACCAAATAACATAATAGCACACCAATGCTTAGAAACGTTATTTTGGTAACTGAAAATCATCCATGACGCATTCTGAGTGCGGTTTAGAGCTCCCATTTATGTCTGCCGTCTGCCTATTGTTATGGCAGGAATGATCTAGGCCTATAATTTTAGCATACCAATATCAGCACTTTAATGGCAAAATTGAGTTTGATGATGCCAATTTAGTCGCGTTCTATGAATGCAACAAAACGTTTATACCGAAAGAATGATTACATAACATTCAAAATGCACAGATTAAAAATATTTTGCTATGTTTAGTAATAGCGTGTACATCTCATCATCTTGTATATAAACTGCTTCATATCACAAATTGCTTAAGAAAAAGCGAAGCAAAATTCGTATCTATAAGTAGAATAGGGTTGTACGGTAACTTACCCGACGGTAAGTTACCGGGTAAATTACCCGGTAAGTTACCGGGTAACATATATTTAAATTACCGGGTAATTTATTATAAAATTGTTGTTTTTCAGATATTGAGGTGTCTTCCACTTTGTTTTAACTCTTACATATATTTTTAACTGACTCCTTGTAAATTTTTCTCCATTTCAAGACCGGTTTCACTTTAAACACGTGTGTAGTTATCGATGTAGAGCAAATTGAACATTTTTGTCATTTTTGGATACATTACCGATTCTTTTAACCTGGCAATTGTCATCAGATCTCCTTGATTATGTTAGAGCTGTGGCACTAAATATATTAGTGTTGATGTTAAAATTTGTCTGCTGTATTATGATGTAGGACCTATAATTTGGATGGTGTAATACTGGTCTTGCCGTAGCTTTCAGTCGTTGTGAAATCTTGTGTTTGAAGAGTTTATCCAATTTATCAGATCAATCATTTTTATAACTGATGGTTTTGTCGTGTTATAATTGTCGGCAGTGGCTTTCGCCGCAACCTAGTTGGATCAATAAGCGTATTTTGGCTACTGATCCGCCCTTAATAATGTCAAATTACTGTATTTTGTACCACTAGGACGCAGCGGTACCTTCATTCTAAATTGTACAATTAGCCTTGTACATCCCTTTACAACTCGATCGCCTCGATCAGATGAACATGCAGCAGATTTAACCTACGTCGCTTACAACTTGAAGATGAAACAGCGCGCTGGACAACAAAAAAGAGGAGCAAGTAAATCCCAATTGATTTACCACAAGAATGAACAGGTTGTTATAATCCACGAGGCAAATTTCGATGATGCCAAGAGTGATAGCGAAAACGAAAATTCTTCAGACGAAGAACAATGTGACATGGACATCGGGGATCTTCCAGAAGAAGATTTGTTCATACCTGTACCATCCGGGACGTTCGTTGCCGCCAAAATATTTGAAACGGTGAAATCTAGGCCGTCCCTAAGACACAAAGTCTTCATTGGAAAAATTACTGAAAGTCTTGACAATGACGAGTATTTGGTTTCTTTCCTTAGAGTGAACAAGTTCGGAATTTATGTTTTTCCTGAAGTAGAGGATACCTCTATTGTTGAGAAAGAAATAAGACGTTTAAAAGAACCTGCGCATACAAGGCGCGGTGTTATGTATATTGAGAAAGTGGTCTCAAAGTTGACAGCATGTTTATAACAACTTCAGCTCGCAGTCATGTTTTCTATTTCGCAAATCGATGAATCTTATGAAACATTAAAATCGATGAATTTCCCAAATATATCCGGAAAATACTGTATCGCTTTTATTAGCATTTTCGTTGTGAGCTGACTTACACTGATATGTCTCAACCAACACTTCTAAAATCACAAAAATAACTAATCGAAGCACTGGATATTACAGGGTTAGTAGCTCTGCCGCATGCATAGATACCTCCCTCACATGTCATTTGATATGCTCGTATCTTTGCTCCTGAACACAAAACCACAATAAAACTGTAATAAGCCATAATTTTATATGATCGTTAAAGAGACCGAATCATGCCAAGTAAGTTGCATATATTTTTTGGAAAAGCAAAAAGCTCAAAAGTTTTTTTTTTATTATTTTTATTCATGCAATTGATATCAAAATTATTTTACATAACACATCAAAGCAAAAGCCCACAGGTTTTGAAACTAAAAGTTGTAGCTATAATGAAATGTTTTAACAAAAAAAGGATAATTCTTGTGGAGTTTTTAAAAATAATAGGATAATGCTGGAGACCAATATTCGGGTTGTAGATGTCAATAATTTACAAATCTGCCTTGATGAATAGGTTTTAAGTTAGAATATGCAGATAAATAAGTGAAGGGAGCCGATATTTCATAAATTACCGTAACTTACCGGATAAATTACCGTAACTTACGGTAAGTTACCCGAAAAATAAATTACCGTAATTTATACAACCCTAAAGTAGAACACCATAACAGTATAAAATGGGAGCTGACAGAATGCTGAACTGGAATTGCAAACGAATATTGGTCTACATATGTAGGCCTATATAAATCTAGAGGCTATGTCATTATCAAGAGTTAAGTTGACCTCAATTATAGTCATTGCGTGCATTGCATATGAACGATGTTAATACGGCACTACTGTAGCTAATTGAGACATTGGGGACAAATCTAGCATTCGTCTATCTATCTTCTCCCGAAATCTGCATTGGTCATGCTAATGCGTACATGATCGCATTCAAATGAGTAGATGACATTTTTCGTTTGAATACAAATGCATGAAGTTTCGCCGTCAATTGCAAATGTTTATTTTTTACCTGTATAAGTATATATTGTATATATACAATATAAGTATATATATATAAGTGTATATCTGTATATATATGCTTCAAAGAGTTGGTATAGTCTGCTCGCGTCAGGATGGCTCAAGTTGTAAATTGTGCTCCCATTTCGTATAAGCCTATAGGACAATCGTCTGCCTTTCGGCTTGAAGATTTTATGGTCTCAGAGGCATTTGTCCGCAACATCCAAACAGATGCTATTGCATGTATTCATGGATGGTGATCGGCTTTGTGTTGATTTTCCCCCCGAGCGGGGATATTGGATGGAACTATGGTTTCCTTATTCCAAAAAAGAGAAAACTGCGTTAGATTATGCCTACTCTTTTCTGTTTGCATCCAGGTTTCTAATTTTGTAAACCTGCCATGTGTAATATATAAAGACCTTCACATACTATCTTTTGGACACGGCGGCATTCTGTTTCTTCCGAAAACGTCCACACAATTCATGATGCATGGTGACATCTCCACCAAAAGTTTTCGACTAATCGGGTCTTCTTACTCACATAGTCAAGCATCAGTATGCGCACCTACATGATATGTAGTACAAGCATCAGCTGACAATACCGGAGTGGAATCTTCATATTGGATCTTCTATCTACTTGCACATCATATCGGTCAGCTTCGTCGTCTAACTGTTGGCCAAGTCATCTTCGAAATCAACCCCTTCAGTATAGCGGGAATTCGTTACCCGGCACTGTTTCATTTCGGCCTCGCCTCACAAATGACGTTCACTTGAAAACAGGTTCGTTAGAAGAAACGTCAATATAGAAGAGTTTCATTTATCAGAACAACAAGCTGATCATCATGGAGTGTTGGCAGTACACATGCATCAATAAATATTTCAAGGGAGCGCGGATATTGTAGAGAGAACTCGACAGATTCCGTACCAGGGTCCAGGAGACCTTGCTTGGCGGGTGAAGCACTTTTAGGTCGAAATACCCTGCAAAGCAGGACAACCGCTAAAGACCACTGCATTGGTTGAAGTTGAAGCTACTTGAATATTTTCGTGAAATATTCCTTGGAATCAAAGTTGCCCTGAAATGATGCCATTTTGTGGCATACTCACTGTCATTTATTTTGTCAGTCAGAGGTTGAAGCAGTTCTTCAAAGATATCGTCATAATCCAAATTCTCAAGCATGTCTATAGATTATTGCTTCATCATTTTCTATTTGATTCAGTTGACTTTTTGCATGCAAATGTAAAATACCCCAAAGCTTTAGTCATTGAAGTTTGAAGTTTGAATATTGAATGCTCTCAGAGAAAAACGCATGGCTCAGCAAGTTTGCATCAAGCAAGAAATTTGCGGATTTAAATGTATAATCATTTCAAATCAATGGGAAAGCAGAAGCGCCAAGTTATAACTTAGAATGCATTGGAGAGGATTGGAAGACATAAAACTATTAGAGCACGAAGCTTTCTTTGTTGCTATTATTTGGTGTGTCCACCACACCAAGGTTAGCGATAACCGAAGCTATACTCATCTTGGCATGTTGCAAGTGCGTGCACGTTGCTTGAATTTCTATATTTCGATGTCACATTTTCACAAGCCAGGATGTTATTCCGCTGCGAAAATGAGCATCGATCGTTATGTTTGAATCTCTGTTTCACCATGACCCATCAATCATCAATTGGATTGAGATCAATTGATTGTGCAGGTCATGAGATTGAGGGTGATTGTCGAGACAGGCTTCGGTTCTTCTTTTGGTTATGAGAGAGGCATTGTCATGCTGAAAAACACCTGTTTCACCTGGAAGCCATTTAAGCATTTGTTGATTCACTCGTCCCTCAATAACATGTGTGATGCAATAAGCGCTGTCCATGTTGCCTTCGACAACGTGCATTTGTCTGGCTACGTAGGCCTACCAGGAAAAACACGACTAGAACATGACAATGGTTGGAAATTTCATCGTCAACTCGCAGTGTTTGTCAGTAGTAGTATGACCATGAACAACACGAACGAAGAGGCATTTATCATCCCCTGCGTACACTGTCTGGCTGGTCAGATACCACCTTCCAATTTTCCGTTGTCCATTCGCGACGATTATCACGTCGCTATACTGTCAGAATACGGATTTTAAGTGACAGGAATTTCAAATTCTACTGATTCTAGCTATCGATGTAAATTAGTAAGCAACCAATTAGCAAGCAATTGTAAACAACCATCGATAAGTGACGATTTACAGCAACTGATGAGATTACCTATCTTTTGATGCTTGATGCAAACTTGCTGAGCCATACTGTAAGTTCAAATTCTGTGTATTTTCCAATTGTGAAATTCAGGACATCGCACATATTGACATGTAATTTCCATCCATCAATCGTGAACATAGCATGTTATCAGGGACATCTATGATTAATAATATATCATCATTATGATATATTAATAATTATGTTATTATATAGTAACATCAATAATATAGTATTATTAATATATACTGTACATGTGATATTAATAATTATAATTCATTAATAATATAATTAACCATGATGTCCCTGATTTTATTTGGCATGGGCAAGTAAACATAGATTATCAAAAATTGACAACACTACGCACAGACTTCTTATTGCTGGTATCTGGACAGGAAGCTTCCCTAGAATCACTCTTACATGGAAGTTGTGATAAATACAAATGGGCAGTAGGGCCATTCAAGACGAATGCCGAAACTTTTGAAGACGTACATGTATGTGTTGCATGATTCATTATTTGATTATCTGCCTGATTTCAAAGAACTCAGAAATATAATTGCAGCAATGAGAAAAAATTGATACATTAAGAACCAACCAGTAATAATGAGATGATGCGTTGCGAAGAATTATTGAAAGTGCTTAATTTTGGGCGTTAAAATAATTGATTCGTTAGTATATTTCAACTGAACAGGCCTTCTGAGAAATCTGATTCCGACTGCCCTCTTTGGTATGGATTATTTCTTCGGTGAACGCAACTTGGCAAAATATTTGAATGAATTCATTATCAAATTATTTCCCAGTGACTTCTCGGTCCAAAGCAATACGGAACTGTTTGATAGGTTAAGACAGTATATTGACATAGCCCTTGGGCCGGCCGGTTTTGACTACGCCGTTTACCAGTCCGACCTCGGTTGCCATAAAACCGGCCAATTCTAGCCCTGCGGCAAACCCAAGGGATAGGCCTGCATATAGAAATTATCATGTGACTTCTATTCCTATTACTTCTTAGTTCCCACTTACATAAATATTTGATAAACTCAGGAGTTTGTTTCAAAACCCCAATGGAAAGCAAGAGAAGAGTGGTATTAAAATTGTATATCAATCATTAAGCAGGAAAAAAATATACAGCGCAGGCTGCTTGTAGCTGTCGAAATTTATTTCAAATATAATCTAAAAGCATGAACTACTGTCAAGCAGACGGAATGCCAATGACAGCGTATTTATGTGCATAAATTTAATAAATGGCCCTATCACCTACACTGTGATAATTTTATGATTATCATTTCAACTGTTTTCCCTCAAATGTTAAGCGTAAATTGCTATTGTCGCAACATGAACAGGGTGGTAATTTTCCATTAACTAATATTGAGATTTGAAGACAGATGATGATGCTTTCAATCAGAATATTGGATCATTTTTTCAGAAAAAGTCACACTATGAATTCTCACCATTTTAATGTGAATTTCGCCTGGTGTGTAATTAGCGTCTTGCAACAGTAAGATGTAAATTAATATTCGTCATGTTAATCATTGATATTTCTGCTTGTAGATCCTATATTTCGAATTTGGATAATGAATCCATCGATAATATTAATCAGTGCATTAAGTACACATGGTCTGAAGTTTACTATGGAATGAAGAACATTTTCACACGTAAATGCATGTAATAGTTAATGACAATTGGTGACAACTGATTAATGACAAGCATCAAATATTCACATCTCTTAGAATTCAATGATAGATTTGTCTGAGGATGTTGTTGATTGGTTCGCATATTTCAGCATCTTAATCTTGATACTTATTGGCTGAGTTCGAATTCTGCTAATGAAACTATATTTGAGGTAATATTAAGAGTGCTGAAATATTTCTAAATCTTCACACCTTGCTTCATTCCTTCGCGTATCCAATACAACCGTCATCACTTTTGCTGGATTGGTTTTCATATATAATCACACATCTGCATTTTGCAAGCTTACTTTCTTATATCCTAGCCAAACGTCTTGTACGTCGCTTAGAGCTTCCAATAACACAATTCCTCATTTGTGGTACGTATTCACCTATCTCTCTATATATTTCATCTCTGTTGAAGAACATATGCATCGTCAGACCGCATGATAGCATTCTTTTTTCATAAGTAAGATTGTTTGGCTTTCGAGAAGGTGGCAGGTTTGAGCCACCGACGTTGGAGCTAGAGGGCATGCAAGAATACCCTCTAACCACAAAGCCACCAGACAATTTGTTGAGTATGCGGATTAATTAGCCAGTGAAGCACTGATGTATCGTAGACACGCTGCGGGCGGATTGAATACTGTAATCAATTCATTCCGACTCTGAAATTGAAGGCTTCATTAATGCATTGCGCATTCACTGTGAAAACATGCACGATTTTTAACAGCCACTTGAAGACTGAAAAATACAAAATTTTTTTTCTGGAGAACTTCTTACATACGATAGGAGTTAATTAGGATTTTATCCAGAGTCTGTTCCAAATTTTAGTACAGCGTAAGCCCCTAAAGGCTCTTAGATGGAACCAGTAGGTACTCACTTATGTACTAGCTCTATGGGTACTAGTGAGTAAATGCGCCTTTTGCTATGATGGTCTGCTTGTGAATTCTTCTGACATTTTTCTTTCGATAGGTAGTTAACTAGCTGTCTATAGAGTTCATGTCATTACAATAGGCATTTTAAGGTAATGTTTTGATGCCACATTCCAAATGCAGAATCATATCACTGAGTATGATGTAAAATATTTAAATTCAGCAGTCTTGCAGCCAACCGCTGCATTGCATGTGTGGTTTCCATGCACTTAAAGCAGTATTTCTCTAGCAGTGGGCCACGAAAAGTTTGGAATTCGGACTCAATTCCAAAATTTAAAATTGCCTCACTGAACTGATAACCACAAATTCATTTGAAGAAAATGATACATTGTCACAAATGAGAATCTTATGAAGCGAAAATCCAAAACTGGAAATCGTTAAACTAAAAACTCAACACATACTCTACATCGAACATGGTAGAGATGGTTTTCATAGACAGACTTGGGCCTATGTGTTTGAAAATCTGGAAGCATGCCAAAGATGCAGTACTTTTCTTTCCACTGCGTGTCACGACTTAACTGCGTCGACTGATGATATCCAACTAACGGCATATGGTCTAAAAATGCATTCAGATAAGTAATATACTATCATTTATGTATTCTTCAGACACAGTTCCAGTCCTACTCTATGGTTCCAGTCAATCTAATAGGGATCAGAAACTTCTATTTTGTGATTAAGATATGCTTTTAGCTTTTGCTACCTATGCGGTGCTTATCTGGCGCCTTATGATGGCATTCTGCAAATCACTATTTCAGGCAACTCAATGATCAAATGCTGATAACTGGATGCTTTGGCGCAGTTGTAGGAGATTAATCATAAATAATCAATAAGAGTAGCAAGACAAGCAAGTGAATTACCATGGATAGTTGCCTCGTACAATTGGCACCATTAAAACACGCTTAGATAACTCCCAAATTTTCAATTCGCTTGCTTGTTATATTACTCTCCTCATTGGTTATATTCATTAACTTCTGATTCGATATAAAGATGCTTTGCTTCTACCTTATCGACGTTCAATATGTGTGACACCGGATTCTCCAAGCCTACACTACTATAAATTCCATATGGGATCAATTCTCAGCATTCTACTTTGCACTGTTCCCGATTGGGAATCCCGTAAATCAAAGAAATGTCTTGCTATATTTATGTACAATTCTTCATTTCTCATTAAATAACTCAAAAAAACGTCATGTGTGCTGAGCAGTTTATTAATATTCAATGTCATTCTTCGCTCTTTGAATACACATGAGATTATGCAAGATGCGCATTGCACGTGTGTACCTCACGTTCCCCACGAGGGTCGATAGAGTAATTTTGACATATTTGCGATTGGTTTTCAGCTGCGCTTTCTTTTGTCCTGAGAATATCACTGTCCTAAAAATAATGTCACGTGATAATCCAGTTTGTGATATTCTCCACATAAATTAGTGGAAATCACACACTCTGTACTGTAGGCTGCAAATGTGCAAAGAATGCAATAATACTCGTTTATCGGATAGAACTGTCACAGAAAGTCTCATGTGATTGACCATATTTCCCTTCTATTCATATCATGTGTATATTTCATTTAGGCCCTGTTGTCGACAACCTAAAAAACAAATTATTTGCATTGTCTTTTTAAAATCTTAATTCTGAGAACTTGTTGTCCAGTTTCACCCTCACACATTCGAAACTTTGTCCACTAACAATTTTTGTTTGATGTTGTACATATGGATTAGCCGAATCTTGCACGTGTGCAATGACAATTACTTAATAAGATGTGTAGAATTCTTAAAAGCGTATTGAACTAACGAGTGCAAATTGGTTGCTTTGATATCCACCATTATTATATGTGAATAAAATTATATTGTAGTTTTTGAATTTTAAAGTATCCTGTACTTCCGTTGATTATTAGTTTATTATTGTCTGATGATCGGTTGTGTGAACAATACAGTCCGTGGAACTTAAAGTCACAGATAATAAACTTCACTTGTTTTGACTTACAAATCTTGATTATATACATATATATGCATGAATAATATAATCATAGTGTAGTTATTACAATCATGTATTTTTCCTTGATCCTGACTGATAAGAGAAGGAACTAACTAAACTCGGCAGACGCGCAGATTCGTAGTAGGCAGAGGTTGTACATCAGAATGTGAAGGTCTCATTTTCGGCCTCTTTCCCTGCAGAAAATCGCTCTGGCTGACGGACTAACATGTCAGATATCTTGAATTTCACCATTGGAAATACACAGGATTCGAACTCGATATTCTCTATGAGTGCTCAAAATTCAGACTTCAAACTTGACAGACAAAAACTTATGGGCATCTTATAATAGTATTCAGCTAAATTGAATGGAAATTGAGGAAGTTATATGCGTTTTGCTTCCGCCACTTTTTTGGGTATTTTGTAGTATTTTGTTTTCAAATGTAGCATAATCGTGTTAATCGCATCATATCTTTTCATCATCATTTATTATAGTGGAGATTAATAATTTTATTGTTGATGCTTAACCCCATCAATAAAATTGATGCTGCAAAATACGTGAGATTTTACCCTAATCATGCTTCAATAATAATGCCATAACATAATTTTTGCAGTTATCTCTACTCACATCACGGTGAAATTTGCCGCGTATATCCACCACGGAATGACTTTGCTTATGGCTTATACCCAGTGTTTATATCATTCATAAGTGTACATACAGCAAATCTACATGACCTGCATCAGCAAACTATACAGACATCTGTAGAAATTTATCAACTTCAAATAATGTAGATTCAATTCGAGTGCATGAATTTACGATGTTGCATATATATCACATTATGCATGTTATTATAACACGCATCTTATATTCCTGTTGGTTCCAAATCTGCTTTGTGGAGCCTATAAATACTATATCTGAAGCATTTTACAGAAAAATATCCTCATTAGTTTTGAAAAAAAACTGTGCACTAATCAAAGCAACCCTACAAATCGATGTATTTGGAGTGTGCCAGTATTTTTCACCGATTCCTTTGAACTGAAAATGTTCATTTTCAAGGAAATTATCTTGTAATGACGTTTTCTGTGAAGCTGTCGGCACAACTCAAACCAAATTTCGCGAACTCTGACCGATCGAAAGCAGCCAAATAGATACGAATGTTTTGCTAATTTTCAATCATGGCATAATGAATGAACAGCGCAATATATTGAACACCAAGAACACCCGGGAATAGAATTTTTGAATACAACGGACTTCAGTTTCATTAATAGATGGTGTGAATATCTTGGTAGAACAATTGCAATTGATGAAGGCCGCGCTCCTTTTTATCCTCAGTTCCATTCAACACTGCAAAAATAAGTGGTTTTTCACTTCTAAATTGAACAAAATCTGCATTTTATTCGTTTGGAAAATGTCCTTGTGATCATATTGGAACAAAATGAAAAGTCCGGTCTTGGTCATGTAGTGCACCGCGGAATAATTACCAACAAAACTTCATGAAAGGTCAGCACATGATGTGTCGAGAGTCGTCATACAGAAAATGTAGTGCAGTTGCCGGCTTCCACTGTATGCAGATCTACCATGACAAAAGTCTATTGCTTTGAAACTGAAAGCAACTGTTTCGGAGATATACAGTTGCACTTGAATTACATATTGCACGTCCATTGAAAAGTGATCAGAGTTTTCAAATTTAGGCACCAGTCAAAGTACCAATGAAAAATATCAAATATCAACAATTGTTGCCACCAAAGCATTTCTATAGGCCTACTCATGAAAATTGCCATTATGGATTGCAGACTCTGACAGCTAGTGAGATGCTCAAGCAACTTCATAAATGCTGTATTGAAGCAAAGTCGCTTGTCGCGCTCTATTCTTCCATCACCTATTTCGGTCATTATACACTTATGACCCAGTTGTATTACACTAAAAAGTTTAAAGTTTTAGCCTACATACAGATCTTGAGGCAGATTGAAATCTTCGGATGAATCAATCCTACTGTAATTAATTAGTCAGTTATTGAATATAAGAAACAAAAGTTGATGCTAGATGATAAATGCTGGCAAAAACTATGAAACTTTCTGGATTTAATGTATACATTACTAAGCATCGCAAATTTTCACCCCGAAGATAAAACCTTGATATTCTACGATCAATCTGAACCCGAACACGATCCCGAAATAAATTCGTAAACTCGACCCGAGCCCGAATTCGGGTCTGGTCAGCTTCGAGTTCGAGTTCGGGTTGGAGTCACACACTTATAACCTATATTGTGTGTCAGACTTGTTGTCAAGCTTTCGCAGCTTGCAACTTGTGTTCGAATCCATAATATTCATTTGTATCACCTCGAAATTTGAAAAAAAGCCTTATTCACATAATTTGCTACACTTTCATCAAATACGCGTTCCTTCATGTATCATTTTCGAGAAAGTCTATGGATAATTGGGTTAATAATATCCTTATGTTCAGGCAGATGCATTTATTTGAAGGGATTAGTCTGTTTCATCAGTCAATTTTTGTAATTATTGATGCACATATTATCACTGACCTTCCATTCACCAATTTTGTGAAATTGGAGACGAATCATTTCCTATATAGTGATTCCCAACAGCATATCAATTTACGAACGAATTTTGAATTGATATACCTATCCGGTACTTCAGTTTACAGATGAATTCGCATGAAAGAAAACACGTGCTTTTATGAAATCAGATCATTTAGCTTTCATTCGAAACTAGCGATAAATTAACGATAATGAATACTTCCAAAAAGTTCTGAAATTTCGTTTGAAGAATTTGTGCTTCTCATTGTTTTCAATTGACGTGAATTAACGACAGCGTGCCTGATGATGATTGATTGTTGTGTGCAAATAGAAACTTTCAGTAATTAGTAGATATTAGTTCAGCCACATTCAAACGGATTTGACATGGTGATGCGGGAATCATGGAAGGACTCCTACGCTGATCTAAAACTTAAATACTGAATAAATTAACGCATTTCAAGGAAACACAAGCTATGGCCTGAATTTAAAATGTAAAGCTAGCCTTATCGAAATATATTGCGGTATTTTTTGAAATATAATAGAAACGAAACCGGTATGAAATTTTTCGAAAATTTAGACGGTTAATGTAAAAATTATTTCAGGAATAAATGAATAAATATGAAGTTTTAACCCAGATGAATAACGCAGATGAACTCACAGTTTTCATAACATTGAGGAATATACCTGTCATGCTAAGATTGATGATATTTGATTATCGAACCATTTCATCCCCTTAAGTTGACAAGTAAAGGAATATTTCTCCACCGTTTTAAGAGACTTAAGGAAGTTCATTGGTATATAAACGGAAATTTCTTTCAAAATATTTAGATATGAGGAAAATACCCATCTGATATAAGAGATGACATAAAGATATCACTGATGATCATGTTGCGTGAGAAAATACAATCACGCGGTCAATGATTTCAGATCCAGGCAATTGTAATGATTAGAGAAATGAATTACCTATGCAAATATTTTGTGGCGACACCCTAGTCCCTACGTAACCTGCAAAATGTGTACGACTGTGCTAAAAATTGATATTTTTTTAATAATTTCAAGTATCATTCTTTCAATAGAAACTATCCCTGATTAATATTGCGGAAATAGTCATTGCTGCTCAAATTGCAAAGATTAAGTAGTAAACAAGCTTGCTAAACGAAGCTCACACTAATGATTGGCTGAATTTTTGGCGAAAATTTATGAGCTATAGAGCTTCATAAATTCTCCTACTTTTGAATTATAACCACTAGAAGATATTTATATGCATTACAAGTTATATGTTGAAATGAGGTTACAACTTTTGAAATAGGATTGCCTTGCACAATGCATGAAGGACCACTCCTTTCTTGAAAAATTTACAGATTCATTGCATATTCGACCCTTGAGAAGAAAAGGAAAAGAAGACTATTTCTGTTCACATAGTGTTCACTGTTCACATATTCGACAGATATTCGAAGCTTCGTTGAATATGTACGTGTATATTTTGGATCAAGACCATATTCGACGCTTCGCTGAAAATGCATTTGAGATCAAGACCACATTCGATGCTAATTTTTCGCTTTGCCAAGATCACCTTTTAGTTAAGACCACATTCGATGCATATTTGACGCTGGAAATCTACTTTGAGTCAAGATAACATTCGACGTACATTCCACACTGAAAAATATATATTTCTCTGTTAAAGAATTAAGAATAGCCTGACATCCACTCGACACAAAAGAGAATATCTAAAGCTTTAAAACTTGGAGCCACATCCTACGGTTCTTCAAGCAACAGTTTTACAGAAAAGCTTCATAGTTTGAAATGCTGGCACAGATAAAAACCAATGACACTTATTATGGAATTATCGATTTTCTATTTATCATTTGAGGAGATTTTTGAACATAGTCAGTTTTTTAAGAAGCTAATTTTAAAACAGTCTAACTTTTGAATTTGGTTTAAGCCACAGGCGTACATAATGAAATAGCTAAGATTTGTGCAAAACATGAATCCAAGATGGTTTTGATAGCTTTCTAAGCAAATGAGCATCTAAAATTCGATTTTTGAAAATGCTGCATATTCGACGGTTCCCAGAAAATGCAGCGAATTATGCCCATGAAGAATAATAATTATAAGTAGATGCTGTATAGATTGGTGATATGCGTGTTATTGCTGAACAGTGATTAGTCCGTTGCAAGGCATGATTTTGAGGCATGAGATGTGGGATATAGGTACCTACATGCAGGCCTCCTTACATGCATAGTCTTTGTTAAGATTGCTCCATAATTGCCTGTAATTCAATGTTTTACTAATCAACTACCTGCATAGGGCTTTGCGTAGTCAAAAATGCAACTATCTTTATCAATTTATTTTGTACATGGATAGAGACTATCAAAATATTTGAACTTTTACTAGTAGTAACAGTGACCAAACTTGTCAAGAAATTATTTTCATTCAGTTTTTTATGATGCCCAGAGGCACGAACAACCGCATGAATGAGATGAAACTTTCTCAATAGTCTGAAGAAATTTCTGTTTCCCATATTTCACGATCAAGATCCGTCAAATGCTTCACTTATAAGGTTTCGTAACTTTGGATTTTGTGCTTTATATTCCCTACAGGATTCAGCCCTCCAACGTCATGATCTTGGGATCGAGCAATGCTGTGGCCGAGGGGCATTGTGGTTCGCACTACAAAACATGTCTGATGCCTCTCGAAGTTACCTCCAGTGCTGAAATAGAAGCTTCCAATACGGATGCCGCTTCGCCAGTTGACAATTTTACAATTTTTCAACAAGATGGGCTCCATGCTATTTGGCCAGGGTTGTCAAAGAGTGGTTGGAAATCTGACTCAAGCCTAGATTTAAGCCCCATTAAACACGTGTGGGTAAAAATGAAGCGCGAAATCGGAAGTTGCAAACACTCATAAGTGAAGGATCACACATTTGAAGGATCTCATTTGTGAGATTTGGGTAACGGATGTTATTTCATACTACGAGCTATCTCATCCAAGCTGCGCCGTAATTTCCTGGCAAACTTTGTAAATGTTGTTGAAAGTCTGGAATATATTTACAGTAATGAGTAAACCGGCGAGGGAGTTCTTGCTGTGCATGTATGTACAGTACATGGATATCAGATATTGCTCCACAACTTAAAAATTATAACAAACAAAAAATTAATCGAATTATGGTTCATTCGCAAATGCATACATATTGATAAAACGTAGGATGTGCAGAAAGTGTGTGCATGTTTTGAAAATTTCTTCTTCTTATTTATTTAGGGAGGGTGGTCATATCGAAACACAAGCTGTTTCTGTGAAACTGTAAATAGTAGAAACTCATTGCTTTAAGACATTCTTTATTGTGATATGATTCCTCTGATAATTTCAATTGTTTATGCTCTCTATCATTATTTTCAGAGGATTTGCCAAAATTCCAATAAAAAAGCAAATTTTCAGGAAATCATAAGTTTTGTTTCAATACTACCAACAATCAATGTATATTTTTTTATTAGACATCACTTTTCTCAAGTATTTTTTGTCAATTTCATTAATCTAATAGTTAAAAACTATTTGAATGCAGCCTTATTTGCACACGAGCACGTTTTTGAAAAGTTAACAATGTGGGGCACATTGTTATTAACATGATGTTAATACTAATTAATGATATATTATTATATATTAATTAATTAAGATATTGTTGTTGAATATGATTCATAGTGCCCAACTTCGATACTCATTTTTTCTTTTACTAAGTGAACGAAGTAATGTATAAGTTTGACCTGTGATAACGCTACAAATTGGTCTACAGCGCTATTAAATTGACTATTTAGAAATATTTGAACAGTCATGGTATTCGTTTTTGTGCGCTGTAACCCTTTGCGAGAGCAGAACACCAAGGCAACATAGCATGGCGAATAATTGATATTAAAAAAAAATAATTAATAAATTGATATAAGTCAGTGATCTCAATCAAAATGATGTGACTCTAGATACAATGGAACCTCCCTTGCTGGTCAAACAAATTGAATTGTCAATGCCTCTTGTATTGGTGTTTGGTGATTTCTCAGCTTTTTTCTTAGGCCTACATGCCTTCGAGTAATGCGCAATGCCTACAGGCATGCTTTAATTGACGATCACAATGATAAATGCAATATTGTGCATCAATACATTAAATAATGCTTACCAAGGCATCTTACCAAGGCCCTTCTATCATGAATGATGCTACTAAACTGAGAACTCTGATAGTTATGAATATCTTTCTTTCTGTCAGAAATTGGCATGTATTTTTTCATATCAAGCATGTACTATCATTTTTGCCAATAAAAATCTTTTATTCTGATAATTCATGAACTGAAGCTATAGATCTGATACATAAAGCCTCATAAAGTTGAACAATAAATAAAGGTGGTTCAATGTGCCCCACACAGGTTGCACATTGAACCACTGGTGAGGAGATGAAATGTCACAGAAACGTCCAACTGTTCAGAAATTACCTAGCATGCCCTCAACTTTTCATCCGAGTTTGAGTTTGGTTCATCTGATTTAGTATATTCAAGCTATCGAGAAAAGTTCAAAAACATGTTCAATGTGCCCCACCATCCCCTATGTCAGATATTCCAAAAGGCACGTGGAACGTGATTTTAATGTAATTAGATTAATATTGCAGCCTAGGACTGATTTTGCCAATAGTCCAGCAGCCACAACGAGTTTTTGCTGGGTACGAGGCCAAATATGATACTTTCACAGTATGATGTACAACCTATGCCTAGCACGAATCTGTGCGTCTGTCGAGTTCTAGTTAGTTACCCATTTTGTCAGACAGAATCAAAGAAAAACTCATGTAGATCCAATGGGACGCAGATTGCGGTTTTTGACAAAGATGAAATTTTCTGTGTTTTCTCTTAGCAACTGAAAAGCACTAAGTCTAGAGCCATAATTTTTGACATGGACTGTCTTCAAGTCATTTCTTATCATGCTCATGAACACTTATCTATGGAGCAGAACACAGATTTTGCAAGTCTCTGCCAACAAGTAGACCCACTTTATCTACTTTGAGCAGCATTCTCGCATACATTGCTGACCAGAAACATGACAATATTACATACACATGATGGGAAATGGCCTGGCTCTAGACTTAGTACTTCTCAGTTAATAAGAGAAAACATAGAGAGTTTTATTTTTGCCAGAAACTTTTCTTTGATCCTGTCTGATGCGATAAGGAACTAAATAGAACTTCGTAGTAGGAATAGGTTATTCATCCTTCTTTGTGTTTCTGCAGAAACTCACTCTGGCTGCCGAACTGCAGTTCACTGACTTTGCGGAAAATTGATCACTCTACGTCCTGAATAATCATTGGTTAAGCAAGCACAGCATGCACTCTTGTTTAGCATTTTGTGTTGAAGAATAATGGCCTAATTGGCTGGTCACCTTCACAAATCATGCTGTTCATTCATCAGATGATGTTTACACGGCGCTCATAAAGCGTCTTACTAAGTGGATATTTAAAAGTTTTTCCTTCTGCACCGTTAAGTGCGAGAAAGACTTTTTAGCGCTCAGAATCCCGTCATCACGAAAGCAACAAAAGTTACAGAAAATAGAAACGACATCACAAGTACTAAATTAGCACCAGAACTCATTATTCTGTTTGATCGCTTTTAGGATACTCTCGGAGCGAGTTATCATACTTCCTCACATGGAAAAATTGCCGTCACGTAGCATTCCTCGGTGGCATCAGATAATAGGCAATTACAAGCCATGCGAAAAACAACCACAAAATTTTGTTTTTTCCTACATCAAAGAACTAAAATGAATGGAATTTTGTTGCATTTCACGTGTTGTAAACCCAGAATTAGACTCTAATTCTGTGGTCATAAATCAGAATGAAATTGACAATAACTTATTATAATGCACGTGTTAAATGAGCTGAAAATCAATTCAATCGAATTCACTACATGCAGAAATGTCGTTTCGACTTACCTGTTCGACCTTTGATGACATTACTTAACATGAATTATCTGCAAATTGAATGATTACAGCTTGATGGATGTCACAGGCCTAAGTTATGGTTGATTGGTCTCAACCTGTTGGTCTCGATCCCATTTCAATGTAGTCGCGATACTTGATCAACAAAGTTTCTTTGTTATTTGCTGTTTTTACTTTACTGAATACATTTACAGTTTTGATGCACACATAATCACATTCGTTGATTGGTTTAACAATAGCGCATGAACGATTTATCGCAAGCTAGCGTAACTCGCAGATAGGAAGCAGTGTTACTATACTATCGCATGTAATTTGCCCGGCCCTTATATGGAAAGAGAAGAAAAAGGCTACCCCACCTCCTTATTAATGGATCCCACCAAACCTCACTTCTATGGTGAGTAGTTTCTATCGCTTATTATTTTGTGTTGTCTTAATCGTTTTTCGACAAGCTGCTTAGTCCGCACGATAACCAAGAGTATTCGTATCTAGGGATTCCTATCCTGCGGTCATCGGTTTGACGTTTTGACAAAATAGAAATATTTTATCTAAAAGAGAACCTGACGAAGATAAATCTATCATGGGCAATTCGCGCCTCTTGACTTTGAAGAAAAAGAAAATTGCATGCAGAAAACAAGCTTATCTTCAGACTTCAACATCATCATCAACGTTGCGATTTCCACAAGCACCTGGACTTTTTGACTGCTGGTCAAGAATTCCAGTTGATCATGTGTAAGCAAAGTTGCTATTTGCAGCTATGACCAATCTAGGGATTAACATGCAACTGTTGTTGATGACACAATTAATGGCGAAAAACCGAATTCCGGGATTAAAATCTTTTGTGGAATGTCTTACTCACTAGACTAGAATGTTGCTATTTGAATTCTTTGCTTCTAGGATCAATTAAATCCCGAAATCACGTTGTTACCAGGTTCGATATCTTCAAGGAGAATCCTACTCACTACAAAACAGTTGACATATCCATTACTATCCTCTAATTACTCTTTAATGCCGGGATTGAGATGCTCAGGCATAATCCTTCTCATTTGATCAATTCTGCGCACATAATTAGCTTAACTAACACGGAAAAGTAGATAAAGAAGTTTAAAAAGCAATCCCGAGGTCGGGTATCCCTGAATTTTAGAATCCCAATATGTCAATATTGATAAAAATGAGATAGACAAGCACGAGTATAATAGGACCAGCATTTACTTTGTACATGGCTTTGGAGCATGGATCCAAAGCAAGAAAGAAAGTCAAATGAATATCCCAGAACAAATCAAAATCGATATTGCTTCACATATAGGTATTGGTAAGACAACAAAGAAGTAATATGAGCTAACTATCTTTGAAGTATCATTTATCAGCAAAATTATTCAGAAGACTTGTAAGGGACAAAGATTTGAGGTTCTAATCTGTCCTCTAGATTCCTCTGTAAACACTTTTGCAGATCAATTACTGTCGTATTGCAATTGCAATGCAGTAGGTGTTGCATTGACCACTCTCGTTGGTTGTTTCTACGAATGATTCCGTGTACACGCATGTCTAATGACTCCTAATTATTAGAAAGACTTTTGCTGAGACCAGCACAAAGTGGGTACACATATTCAATAGTTCATCGAATTAAAGTTGTGCATGCAGTTAAGTGATGTTACTTGTTTAAACATGGCCTAACTTGACTCAAGGCATGGACGAATGCAAAAAATCATTTTAGGATTATCGGCAGGGGAATCGTGCTAGGGAACTAAGAAAATGAAAAGTAGCAGTAGCATAGTTCTGTACATTTTCAAAGATCTATAATCAAAAGCAATTATACAATATAGAAAATTGGTCAAATAGGATAATCAAGTCAAAAAAAGAAAGGAGAACTTTAAATTTCACAAAATCTACACCTAAGGGAGAAATTGATTAAAAAGTCTTTGCGCACGGGATGAGGAAACACTACATTTTTTATGCATATAGTAAATACAAAAAAAGAAGTCAAGCAGGATTTTCAAAATGAAGTCATCTTCAAATGAACGCATCTCAATTCGTCCATCTAAATTCATTGCAAGTTATTCCGTTCGGCGGGTTGGCGGAGATAGCAGCGGCGTTTCCGCGAAGAATTGCAAGTAAAATGCGTTGGCGAGGCTACGTTGACTCTCTAGGGTCACCGGTATTCTTGTTAATGAGGCGGCCGAGATATTTGAGGAAGGCCGATCCAACTTCGCCAATCATTCCGGAGGTTTCAGCCGCAAGTGGGAAAACATGTATTGTGAGTGACATGTTTGTGAGCAATAAGCATTCATGAGTGAGGTAGCCGTTTAGAAACCAAATGATGCAATGGGTGGAATTGATGAGTTTTAAAACATAGCAACAACTTGTCAGCGGTTTTATAAAGACATCATGACCATTTGCAAATCAAACTGCATGACGATTTGCAAATCAAGCTACACGTGCGGTCTTGGAATCGCTTTGACTTAGGTAATAATGTCACGTGCAAAGCTACATAAGCGGGAGATGCATGCAAAAAAGCTGAGTGATGAAGGAGTGATGAATTATGATAAAATTATCTGAAGACAAAATGCTTTTCAGACATCTGATCATATGGAGTCTTAGCGATGCGACGTTTAATGCTGCAGACACTTGAGGGTTCCACTTCATGTCCCAGTCTAGAAAAAACCCATGAATTTTACATGACTCAACAACTCTAGAGTCTTTGAGAATGCGGAAGTTATTCATATAAAACGTATATTGATCAGCTTAAGCTCTCGCTGCCTCTTTACAAGCTGGTACGGCAGAAACTGACAATTTCGATGCGTTCATGCGATCAAATCATAGCGCAAAAGGCAAATCATCGCCAGCGGCCGCAGTAGTGTGACGTCATTGTACATGTAGCCAAACTCTTTGACACAGATATCAACAATGAAGAAAGATAATGCGTATGCATGAATAGCGAAGGCCTAGAACAATAAAATTAGAATTAAAAGTATACAGAAAAGGAAAATATAATAGGATAATAAAAAGGAAAAAGATAATAAAATTTTGAGCTCCGCATAGCAGAGGCCGTGCAGATTCGACTCACTTCTCCAGTATTATGTATTCACAGAGAGTATTTATTTGATTGCCTGTTAGTTTGAGGTATAGCACTTCTGGTACTTTATTTGCAGTATTATTTTCCTTTTCTGTATACTTTTAATTCTAATTTTATTGTTCTAGGCCTTCGCTATTCATGCATACGCATTATCTTTCTTCATTGTTGATATCTGTGTCAAAGAGTTTGGCTACATGTGCAATGACGTCACACTACTGCGGCCGCTGGCGATGATTTGCCTTTTGCGCTATGATTTGATCGCATGAACGCATCGAAATTGTCAGTTTCTGCCGTACCAGCTTGTAAAGAGGCAGCGAGAGCTTAAGCTGATCAATATACGTTTTATATGAATAACTTCCGCATTCTCAATGTCCTATATAAATTCGCTCACACTAAACTCTAGAGTCATTGTTTACATGACAAAATCGAATCATGAGACCGCCTCCTCACACATATTTGCACGCTTTTTTGTCTACATGTATTTAAAAGAAGTTCACCATTGTCAAAAGCAACTGAGCTGGTGAATAAATTCTTTGAAATAGTAACAAACTATTAGATAGCCTTCTCAATTTCTCTAGAGATAGCTAGTGTATAATTGTAATCCATACATGATCAAAAAGCCTTTTGCAGTTTAAATGCTTGAGATACAGACCTTCCATTATTATCATAGTTCTAGAACAAATTATCCATTATAAGGACGAGAGCAGTTGCAGTGGGGCAAGAGTTACGGAAACCATGTTGATCTGATCCGAAAGGCGGAAACCGAATGAGGGAATCTGACCACAAGCTGTGAAAATGAAAAGTAATAAGATTGCTTATTGAAGCGTTTATGCAGGAAATTATTGGAAATATATTGCTGGAACAAATTCGAATGCAATTGAGATTTGTGTGCAAATATTAAAAAGTTTTTTAAAACATTTATCATAAATATTAAAAAGTAAATTTCAATATTGAAAAATATTGAAAAGTAAAATTCGATTAGAAAATTTTAAAAGAATGAACCACAGAGATAGGTGGTCTGTGGCTGTGGTAATTTCTTGACATGATTTCTTTTTCAAGATTGAACTCGCGGAATTTTCAGCGTACTAAATTCGCTAGGTCTTTCTAGTCACCAAGCAAAAGAAATTGACATGCTTCAACGACTGCGTTCAAACAATTTGTTCGTAGGCTCGTTGCTGAAATCTTCTATCAAGATGACTCGAGTGCGACAATGCAGACCTTCAGTATAGGGAGTCTCAGAAATGTCGCATGAATACAGCCATGACATCCGTAAATCTGAGAATATTTTTGGTAATTATGAAGATGACAGTTCGGCAAACTGTTACCACAGTTTTACAGATTTTTCTTCTTTTGTTTAAATACAATGCAATTCAAAAATCAAAATCCATAGATGTAAAGATATCTACGTTGATTAAAAGGACTGCGGCTGAGCCTCTAAAAGGTTGACAAACACTATCTGAATGAATATATGTGGCCAACTGACTAAACAATAGTTTCTTAATTATAATTCTTTTTTCTTCGAGTTTTTTAGCAACACGTTCGATATACATCGGTGTTTATTTTTGCATTCATTATGAAAAGCAATATCATGCCAAGTGGATTGGAAAACCGAGAGTTGTATTTTCAAATAATGAAAGCATTTAACTCATTGATTAATCATTGTGGCTGTTAGATGGCTACCCTATTGCGAAAATAAGCCGTCAATTTCAGCTGCAAAATTTGACAAGCTCTGATGAGGAAGAAAAACAATTTAATTCCGACACTTATATTCGATGGGTGAACTGCGTAGACTTCCATTTAATGCTGTGCTGAGAAGTGCTCGCCATATTTTGGATAAACCGAAACACATGCAAGTAAGTCGTTCAGGAAATATGTCTCAAATGTGCATAATCAAAAATAACTTTGGAAAAAGTCAAGTTATTTATTATTATATAAGACGCACAAAACGTTAATCAATGTATTTCGGCTATTCACATCATAGCCATTGTCAAGAAAAGACTGAGATGGGGAAATTGGATGGTACATCTGAAAGTTTCAAAATTTAAGTTGTAAAGAATTGTAGAATTAACCTCGAATTGACTTTGAAACATGAATGATATCTATTATGCATAGGATGGAAAGATATCTGGCAGCAGAAATGTGTTGACAGCCCATCTCTCCCCTATCTCCCATTCAAAAATTCGATGTGAAATATGAAAATTACATGTATAAATATTCTTTCAGTCCTTCATAATATGCATAATAGATATCATTCATGCTTGAAGGTCAATACGATGCAAATTCTATAATTCTAATCAAATTTTAAAACCTTTATATACATGAATGCCATCAAATGCTTATCTCAGTCTTTTCTCGACAGTAGCTATGTGCAAATGGCAAACATATTCATTAACTTTTATCGTGTATATAAGACTTTTGTATAGCACAACTCATGTGGCACTGATCGATCTGCGAATCGATATACATGTACATTAAATAGTGTACAGGTGGATAGCACAGACCTTCAAATAATAACGATTACAGATTTCAGGCCTTTTCATAACATTTTCAGATATTTTATCCAGTATTGCGGATTCCTCAATTGTGCATGCTCAGAATTGGTCAGTGTACAGAATGTTTAAAAGGCCTACCCAGGGAAGTGAATGATAGCAAAATCAATTATACATGCATGCATTTGCATGTCATATTGTATATACCAAATTGTGCAGGTCCAATTGAAACCGCTTGCATTTGCGATATAACTAACTAATTGCATTTAAAAAATGCAAACTATTACGTACAAGTATAATCATAATCTAATATAAGTGTCACAACCACAGTAAGTGCACAACGAAATAAGTATATTAATCCTGAGAATCTGGGTTTGCGCACAAACGAGGGGATCGTGAATACTGTGAATTAACATGCTTCAATTAATTTAGAATTTAATTATCATCTGCTTCTGTCATTCGATTCCATTTAGGATCCTTATTTCAGGGAATGGATATCAATATTGTCTAAATTCAAATGAACAGACAAAAACATGATACCATCAAAACACGCATAAGCATTTCTCTTTAAGATCTAGGTAAACCAATCGGTCGATTCAATTCTTTCGTAATTCATCACGCAGCTTACTCTACATTTGTTTGCAAACATGATATGTAGCCAATACTACTCATCCGACACCAATTTAATCCAGTTTTCTTGGTATTCACTTCAGCATCTTATTCAACCTGGAAAAAACAGACGAAAAATCTCGGTAGGTTGGATTATTTGTGATTTCGTTGACAGTCCCATTCGTGATTTCGAAGCAACTGGTGACTCTCTTCCTCCGTAACTATGATCAATAAAATTCGTCTATTTTCACAATCTCACTATCTTTAAATAGCAAATATAATAGTTATTCATAAGTTTGAAGATGTCGGATGTAAATCCAAAAATTTCTACCAAAATCTTCAAATTAATCTGATTTGCAATAGGTGCCAATGTCTTAATGAAATGCAGATTTGTGAAAACAAAGGGCTTTCACAGATCTCGGAACGATCGTACATTAAATATCAAATCAGAATTAGATTATAAATTGGCAGTTTAATGGTGCATTCATCATGATCATATAAATTCATCTACTCGTAGAATCGGATTATTTTGTAGTTTTAATATTATAAACTTGCTTATCACAATTATGCATTAATTTGTATTAGAAAGCGGCATAGGTTTTCTTGAAATTTCTTCAATCCAAGAAATAAGGCTCTCAGAAATTCCTCATTTTTCGATTCGCTATAAATCATGCTAATGGATATTTAAATATAAAGATTGACTCATACTTCATCGTTGATATTGCAGTGAAACCAGCAATGATAGACATGCGAATTACACATGCTAGACTTAGTGCGATTAAAACTGAAAAATGGAATTTTTTCTCACTTTAGTCTAAGAGCTAGTCATGGAGTACTTCCTTTCAATTGACTTAAACTTAAGAGAGATTTTAGCGGCGAAAAATCAATACTTTCCTTATCTCAACTTCTATAAAGGTACACATATATTTCAAAGTCGATGTTCATAGCATTTTGTAAAGTCGATGTACTATAGACTGATATGTCTATATACATTTGTAATGTCGCTTTGCTATAGAGCAGAGAATTCTGTTTTCAAGATCCAATCCTGAGTCCACATGGGCATTCCCTTACTCACTTGGCAGCGACGAAAAGTTCAGCCTGATACGAAAAATTAATCAATTGTTTTCAGCGACCAATTCAACTTGTCTTCACTTGTAATCGCTCAGTGATGCATCCATTCATTGATCGATTCACAAATGATGGGAGGAGTTTACTGACTGGCAGTTTGAAGATAATGGATGGAAACTTCACTATTCCACCATGATTGCTTGTGGCAAATAATAGAGTGAAGAAGGTTGGTAATTGAAACCATATCATGAAGAAATTGATTCGATGTTGGATGATGATTGAATAAAATGACATATTTCTTCTTCTCGGCAGAGAAATGGCAAGGTGGCACCGCATTACAATGAAGCATAATGCTGGTGATCAAAATTCACATGTTCGTCATCCTCTGATCGCATCACTTTGTCAGCTGGGTCATTGACGATGGCACACGTGTAATAGCTGAGAGTGGCCTTCCAAGGGGTTGGTCTTGGTGACGTACATGATAGTCAAGTCGGTTGCCCATACCAGCTGTAGTGAGTTGATATTGGGGCTCCAATCGGATCAACTGGATAATGATCTCATAATTTCTGGAAACCGGATCGGATCCTGATCATACCCCTGATCCGATAGCGCAATAATGACCGTACACTAATAAGTTGCATCTCTGTGATGCGATCAAACTGTCGGTTATCTTTGTCTAGTTAAGTGGCAGGAGCACAGACCCTGTAAGAAAAGTGTGAGCGTAATCGAGAGTGACTTAATGTTGTCTCTCTCTCTCTCTCTCTCTCTCTCTCTCTCTCTCTCTCTCTCTCTCTCTCTCTCTCTCTCTCTCTCTCTCTCTCTCTCTCTCTCTCTCTCTCTCTCTCTCTCTCTCTCTCTCTCTCTCTCTCTCTCTCTCTCTTTGTCTCTCGAGGTCTGTCAAGTTTTATCATTTAGCACTGCCATCAAAAATTGCTGCAGAATTGTTATATTGTAGATTGTCCTATACAGTTTTAGAGGACCCATCTGCACATTGGTTCTTTTTGCATTTAGACCGATATGCTGTTTTTCGGAGGAAGTTACAGGAAAAAATTACTATATTTTCTAAAACTTCTCAGAAAGACGAATTTAAAAGTCAATGTTTCCATTTGATCCAATATACTTTAATTAATGGTTCACAAAGCATGTAGAAATTTGCACATTTCCACAAGCTCTTGATGCGAAAAGACATCATGATAGGCAAATGATCTACCGTTTGAAAACCTTTGACTGGTAAAAACCATACCGTTGCTTCCATCAAACCTAAGGAATGCAGACGGGTAGGAAACATGTATATTTACAGCACAAGCCATGAACATGCACATTGCACAATGTGCATGCATATAAAATTATGCTTTTCTAAAGTGATTTCATTTTATAATGTACTCTAAATGAACAATGCTTTCACTAGAATCTAATAAATATCATCTTTAAACCTATAATAACATGCTTTGAATTCTTTCACACGCTTCGGAAAATTGTGATGAACATTTTTATTAATTTGTTGAAGTATAAAGTAAAGAGATTATAATTAATTCTCTTAACGACAAAGCTCTTGCGTTCATCAGTTAGCGCTGTGTTTACAAGCTTCAGTCAGTTCTGCTTGATATGTTTGTCAGTGTGTCATGCTTTCACTAGTAACTGACATTTTTCTTTGGAAATTGTTTGCTGTGAGTGGGTACAACATACCAAATGAGTATATTGCAGAAAGTGTAAAACATCGGTGTAAATAATTCGCAAGTTTGCTTTGGAGAATAACATTCTTTCATTGCTACTATCTATTAACCATAGAATGACCAAAGCGATCAATTGAAACTTCCAGGTGTTGAGCTGCCAAAGGTTTGAATTTCTTAGATTCTTGTTTTTCATTACAGGAATGTTGTGAATTGAGGTTTATGGTGTAAATCAGTCGCTTCTTCTCATATTTATTCGCTCAAATCGAAAGAGCTCTTTGAGGAACTTCCACTTTTTGTGCGAACTATCTGAGGTCATCGCTATTACTGTTGAAAGATAATTCAATGAGAGTTCATTTCTGATAGCGCATTCACATGATTACTCACGGTTATTTTTTTGCTATAATATGCAAAAAGAAGGATGTTTTCGTGTTTTTGTAGAGTTATTAATTTTCAATGACAGATTATCAAACATAATCATCCAAGAATATTTACTGACGATGTATATCAGTGGTTCTCAAGGTGGGCCATGTGGCCTAAGCGTGGGGAACAGGCTTTCGAAAGTGGACCTCAGGTTTTTGGAGGTGTACTTGAATAATAAGTGAGGGGAAAACAAATGTTAATATCTGAAATACAACTTTTATTTTATCTGATTTCTTCCAGCAATTGATTTCAAACATCTGGTTTAGATACTTGGCCATACCTTTTATTCTACTATTTTTCTGCGAAAAACGCCTCAAAATAGGTATCAAATTTTTAATTGCATTCCAAGACTTCCGAAGCGTCGTGCAATTAAAAATTTGATACCTGAGGCGTTTTTCGTAAAAAATAATTTTAAGCATGTTTTAAATGTCGCTATGTTCGACGTTACTTTTGGCACCAAATCTTTTCAAAGTTGCATTACCTTGCTTCCTCTCATTCCCTACCATTTGGTTGACGGAGATGGAATTTTCAAAAAAGCGGAGTCGTTTGTATGCAGAGCACTGTGGATTGTTTCGACTGAATTTGGACTAGTCACTGGATTAGGACGCAGATAAGAAGAAAAATTGCTCCAAGAATTGATTCAATGGGACTCGTGTAGGTTGTGGGATTTGTTTTTGCAGATTTAACTTCCACTATATTCGTTTTGAAATTCCACTTCTCAGAAAAACACTCTTTTTCATGACATTACTTTCACTGTTTTATGATTTGGAAGCTTTAGATATCTATGCTCTGTAGTATATGTTAGTAGTGTGTTGTACATAGCATTTAATGAATGCCTGTCGAACTTTCACTTAGTATGCTAACTGCGTATCTCAAATGTGTCCGAGAACGACTGCAACTTTAAGTGGGAAGTTGTGTTGATGTTGAGAGATGTGGACTAGGCCTGCTGATAATCTTCCTGATATTGGGGCCATTCCATATCTCAGTGGTGTGGCATTTTAAATTCCTTATACGAGAATTTGGAAGCATTTTTAAGGTTACGAAGGCGAAATTATATTTGCAGATGCTTTGAGCACTGTAGTTTCCGCTTCTGCAATCAAAGTAAAGATATTTCGTATATACAGAAAATGATCGAGCTCAAAGTGGCCTAAGTGACGTGACATTTTTTCCTCCGGATTTGACACGCATACTTCAAATTCAAATATCTTCTGAATTTCAACTGAAGAGGATCAAACAGTCATATCTGTTATCTCAGTAAAGATCACAAGAACATAACAGTTGATTGAATTCATTCAAAATCACAATACCTCATATCTAGATGACCACTTATTCATCTCAGTAGCATAACACACTATTCTCAGTGACGTGACCACTGCGAAATTTAGAATAGAAAATCTGTTTAACTACAAATTGGTGCTGGTTTGTAATCTGTATCTCTGTGTAATCTGTGTAATCTGTGGGTAAATCTGGGTTTGCTCACAGTATAAATGAAGCATCCTACCATAGAGTAAGTATATTAGGTAGAGTGGCACCTCCGCATTTTGTTAAATTCCCAATGTGTATACGCTTTCGATTTTATTATATGAACTCGACATGAATACAATTGGGTATTGTTACCAAATGTGACATATGCAAACTTTTGCAGTTTTGAAGATATTACAACGGAATTGACAGATCATGATAGTAATGCAGAAGGAATGATGATATTTTGCAGAATCTCAGTGTCATGACAGCCATGGATATTTAATGTTTCTTAAATTAGCAATTCGATAGGTTCCTATTACTTTCATGCTCAACCTCAAGAGTATTTTCTTAAGTGTGATCATATCACAGGCAACCTGCCACTTGCAAAGCAAAATCACATAATCAAAGACAATGATTTCAATTAACTTTGAAAGATGTAAATGGGTCCACATCACTATTCAGATTCAAGAAATGAAACATGAATTTAGTGAATCATAAAATCATGCCGATGAAAATCGAATTATAAACATGAAATTACAGCCGAGCAAGCAAAATCAGATCTCGACTTTTTCATGAAGACTTTCATTATAATACGGATTATGAAATTCCCTTTATAATCAGCTTAATTTCTGCTCAATTATGATACTTATTAGCAAATATTCATTGCTTTTGATATCCAACTTGTTTCATACTACTTATAAAGAGGACGTCATCTCGGTAGTATATAATACAGGAATAATTTGAAAAAATTTAGCTTTTTTAAAACTGCTCACATATTTTTTGGACAGCAGGAACGTTATCTCCGCAAAAAACTGAATCCTTTGATATAAAAATTTTTACTGCATACAGATACTTTTTTGAGTTGTCACTCTACCTACACATACTTACTCTATGCATCTTACGATAAATCTTCTCTGGTTGGCATATATTACATGTAATCATGATGGTACTATTATTACATTAGAGTAGACCTAATTACTTTTATCAAGTATTGCAATAATCTAGACATACTGGACTCCTCCTACCATTATATTTTCTTGAAATTAAATTGGAAGCGCCTTCCGCAGTTCATGGGAACGAGAGCATCAGGCATCCAAAGAGTATCCTACATGAGATAGTCCTTGGCATTCCCCTCTATTGGACACTCGCTCGTTCTACGCTGGCATCCTTCAAGCCGACGATCGTCATGCACTTGTCAGCTGACAGATCACGAGCGAGTTAATTGGATTCTTGGTCGTCATAATTGAATGCCATCCACTTGCCTATGGGGATGGTGGCTGACAAGACAAGTGCGTCAGCTTTCTCTTGCCCCGGTAAGCACGAGAAAGACATCTGCCACTTGAAGCCTAGTGCTTATTTCAGCACGCTTCAACATAATTGAGGTGAGCGCCATAACCAAGAAATTGTCCACACTACCTTTCCCTAACTTTAGTACTGATCTCGCATACCGACCAAACTCAGCTATTTGGCCCATAAGTGACTTTATAATGATGATGGCCTCCTCACGAATGACGCAATCGATCGCTTCCTGGTCAAAATGGTTCTGAAACTCGGTTTTAATAGATCTATCCCAGGCACAGAGATGGACTCCAACACTATAGTGAAACTCCTTCCCGTACTAAAACTAGTGAAAATGGGGTTAGGGTCTAATACATTGCAACACAGATATGCTATAGTTAAAGCATTCTTCTCAGTATTCTGGGAATTTTGTCTTCACTGAAAGATAAAATTAAAAAAGCTATGCAAATTTAAGTTGCAACTAGCAAAAACAAAGCGAATTTTCTTCAATTAAAATTCCAATGCAAAGCCAAGAAGTCGATAGAAAGAAATACACAACCCATGAAGCCAATGTTACTAGTCGGATGCTGTTCAGTTGAAAAGTATGAGCTTAAATCCGTTCAAATTTGAGGCATAGCTACTGTATCTAGAGACAAAGAATAGCTACCTATACTTCTTTCGATTCCATAAAATTTCAACGATCATCAAGCATCACCTCCAGGCATGTTAACTGACAAGAATGTCGATTTTAATAATAAATGAGTGCCACTTGAAATCTCTAGCGTCCAACCAGTTACAAACCATCATGTTTGACTTAATTAAAATTGTTTCAAATAGAGTGTTGTCAACGTGATTTAAGCATCAATTGATATATCTAAATATTATGAAACTCTTTGATTCCTCACAAATGGGATAGAAGAGTTGAAAGTCAACATCATGGGGATGCACTTTTATATAATCAAGCTTACGACCATAAAATGCTTTTAGAAAGTAGATGGTCAAATGGTTCAGTTTTGTCAAGTATGGCTTCAGAAAATCGTGTCAGATACAGCTACCTCATCCAAATTATCCATTATCCACCACTCTTATACATATTCTTAATTCCTAAAGAATTGCTTGGAACTACATGAAAATCACTCCACGATATACGAGAAGGAGAAACTGATGCACATGTCGTCTCATCCTTCCAATAAGGGCATATATTTCCTGTTCGCTCATCTTTACACTACAAACTGCAATCAAAAAGCCAAATTCATGAATATTTACAAATCCTTTGGTACTTTTTCTGAATTTTTGCTATGAATTCATTGCAGTGAAACATAATTTTTAAAAGATCTTTAATTTTTGAAAATTGCTTGGTGAATTCTGTTCAATGCGATATGTCAGCTCTTCGGATGGGTAGCGATGCATTGTGTGTGGTATATGTGTTGCGGTTATTGACAGTGAATGCATTCAGTGTAATAACACATGTAAGGCTTTGTTTCATCTCAAAAAGGATTGTACTAGTAGTAGTGTCACTGCAACAACAGCCAAAGCCATTTCTTCTAGTGATAATGTCGTATATCTATCTACACGTACTTTTAAACTGTGTGATTTTCTTGGCCGCTCTGCTGCCATAGAAAGTGAATTGCTCACTCTTCTACAAGAGCTGAACTCAAAATTGGAATCCGATATTGGCAAATTTGTTGACCCATAATATACTGCCTATGAAGTTTTTTATTATTTTTATTTTAATTATTCAGAAATAGATGCAGAAAAACAAAAGTGATTGTAATTTTGATAACCAAAGTCATTTTAGCAAACAAAATTGTAGAAATCCATTTGCACCCAAAACGAGTTCATGGTATCTAATTTGACCGTCCGACTTTTTCTTGAATGTTTATCGAAGCAGGCATATCACAAGAAATATGTGTTCAATAAGTCACGTGGTTACAATCTGCAACGAAGAGAGGGTTATTTAAATACTACGTATAGACAATTAAACAATAGGTAATGTTAGTTAAATATCTTTAAGAAATAAGAGCTACCATTATAACCTAATGTTCGGTTAAGCAATGGATTGCTACTAAAAATTTTTATAGATTCAACAATACTAATCTCAAAGTCCGAGTTTCCACGGTAAATGATTTTAAAGCAATCATTGTAGTTACGAAAACAATGGTTACATTGTTCTATGTGTTTTGCAATGGCACTATTGCCACTTAAGTGTTCAAGTTTACGTTGATGCAGACGTCTTTTGGTTTTGCCAATATATTGGCAATCAGGATCAACCTGACATTGAAAGCAATAGACAAGACGCGATTGCATGTCTGGACCTAACTTACTTTTAAGGGAGAAATATCTTCCAGTTTTGAACGAGGTCATAACAACCTTGCATTCCAAGTTAAGTTTACGAAATATTTTTACTAACTTATTACTAAATTTCTGTGATGCATAGCCCACGAAGGGGATTTTGATTATTTTATTGAAGTCATTATCAATTGTTACGCGTGAAGAATTGTTTAATTTACGACCTATAAATTTGTTAATTGTTGACTGAATTAATTGCAATGGATAGCCATTTCTACTTAAGATATTGGTAATTTTACTACATTCATTATGGAATAGATTCCAATTGGTGGATACATTGTAAGCACGATGAAGCATGCCTAATACTAGTGTGTTTTTCCAATTGTGAGGACATAAAGCATTGAAATTCAGTAAAAGACCTGTAAAGGTAGGTTTACGATAAATCTCAGTAAGTACATTGTCCTCATCAATTTTCAGAAGGACATCCAGAAAAGGTAATTCTTTATTACCCACTTCTGATGTAAAGTGCAAGTTACCGTGTTGAATGTTTAGAAAATTATGGAATACATCTATGTGTTGTTCATTGTTAAATACAGCTATGATATCATCCACATAACGACGATACACAACAGGAGAGAAAGGTAAGTCCTGCCATGTATGTTCTAGATTAGCTAAGAAGACGTTAGCGAGGGATGGACCCAACGGGCTACCCATACTTACACCATCCACCTGTTGGTATACGGTGTCATTCATAAGAAAGCAACCAGACGTGGCAAATTTTAATAAGTCTTTAAATACTTTTTCTTCGTACTTCGGTTTATTGGCATTACTAGGTGAGTACACTAATTTAGTTGCAATGTTGATTGCTTCAGTTACGGGTACGTTGGTAAATAAGTTTTCGACGTCAAAGCTCACAAGGGTGCTATGACGGTTTATTTTATGTTTAACATCATCTAATGCACTAATGAAATCATTAGTTGATTTCAACATAAAGTCATCATTGATATGTGGTTTAATTAAATTGTCTAAGTATTTAGCTAATTTATAATTAGCAGCACCAATAGTACTAACTATCGGTCAAACAGGGTAGTTGTTCTTATGTACTTTTACGGTACCATAGATACGTGCTATGTTACTACCAGAAGGCAGTATGTCCTTACAAACGCTGTCATCAACTTTATTTTTTACATATTTATTGAGATAGCGAGATAATTTATTTTCCTCGATACAAACAGGATGTTTTTTAATATCATTAGGTACAGGAATTATTTTAAATTTAGAAGAATCACTCAATATCCCATTAAGTTTATGATTATAGTCATCGGTATCTACAAGCACGATGCTTTGACCTTTATCAAAAGAACAAATCTTTAAGTTACGAATCTTAGATAGTCTATTTAAAGTCATGTGTAACATACGGTTACGTCTACTTTTCAAAGTGTCATTGCAGTTATCTTCGAATTCCTTCAGTGAGTGTATTATATCTTATTTTATTTCTTTGGTCCAGTTAGGATCATTGCGTGGTACGCCACAAATTGATTTTTCTAGTTCATATTTCATTTTATCTAAATCAAGGTGTCTAGGAGCAATAGGATTCTTTAAACCATACCGTAATGCTTCACGTTCAAACAGAGAGAGTGAATGGCTACTAAGGTTAATGATGCAATCCGGGGTTGCAGTCCTTTGTTCAAGCCAAAGTTTACTTAATTTACTACGATGAGATTCTTTTACTTGTAGGAGAGAGTTATTGACATGTTTGTAAATAGCCAATTTTAACGTGAGGATACGAAACCACGATAATTGACTCGAAATGTGACTGGCAAGCTTTTGGAGTTATTGTGTTTCAATTTTTTATTTAAGAATTTTATATGCGATGTGATGGCTAATTTGTTGAATTCATCAACATCATCACTAATTGGTTTAAGTTTACGTTTAGTGAGAAGAAATTTAGGACACAAGTGAAGAATATCACAATCATTGAAATAGGTGATATCCAGTTGTAATTTTTTGACTTTGAGAATGCATTTTTCCAGTTTTCGGAGATCATTCACAGATACATTAAAGTGATTACTTATTCTAAAGTATAGATCAGCAAGATTACTACTTTTTACAAACCACAGTATACAACAAATGACTAGTGAGTATAGACTCATAGTTAGGTAAGTACATTAACAAAATAGAAAATAATTGTATTTTGCTGAGACGTCTTTCGATTGTTGCCAACAATCTTCATCAGAGCCACTAAAGTTAGGTTAACGTGCGGTAGGAAATTATGCAAAAATTAAGTAAAATCAATACAGTAGTATGAAGATGAAGTCGACAACATACGAGGTAAAATAACTTACTGTGTAGGTAAGATCAGCAGCTGAGTTACGGTAAGCCGCTTAACCGAACAAGTTTACCTATATCACTGGATATCACCTATTTCAATGATTGTGATATTCTTCACTTGTGTCCTAAATTTCTTCTCACTAAACGTAAACTTAAACCAATTAGTGATGATGTTGATGAATTCAACAAATTAGCCATCACATCGCATATAAAATTCTTAAATAAAAAATTGAAACACAATAACTCCAAAAGCTTGCCAGTCACATTTCGAGTCAATTATCGTGGTTTCGTATTCTCACGTTAAAATTGGCTATTTACAAACATGTCAATAACTCTCTCCTACAAGTAAAAGAATCTCATCGTAGTAAATTAAGTAAACTTTGGCTTGAACAAAGGACTGCAACCCCGGATTGCATCATTAACCTTAGTAGCCATTCACTCTCTCTGTTTGAACGTGAAGCATTACGGTATGGTTTAAAGAATCCTATTGCTCCTAGACACCTTGATTTAGATAAAATGAAATATGAACTAGAAAAATCAATTTGTGGCGTACCACGCAATGATCCTAACTGGACCAAAGAAATAAAATAAGATATAATACACTCACTGAAGGAATTCGAAGATAACTGCAATGACACTTTGAAAAGTAGACGTAACCGTATGTTACACATGACTTTAAATAGACTATCTAAGATTCGTAACTTAAAGATTTGTTCTTTTGATAAAGGTCAAAGCATCGTGCTTGTAGATACCGATGACTATAATCATAAACTTAATGGGATATTGAGTGATTCTTCTAAATTTAAAATAATTCCTGTACCTAATGATATTAAAAAACATCCTGTTTGTATCGAGGAAAATAAATTATCTCGCTATCTCAATAAATATGTAAAAAATAAAGTTGATGACAGCGTTTGTAAGGACATACTGCCTTCTGGTAGTAACATAGCACGTATCTATGGTACCGTAAAAGTACATAAGAACAACTACCCTGTTTGACCGATAGTTAGTACTATTGGTGCTGCTAATTATAAATTAACTAAATACTTAGACAATTTAATTAAACCACATATCAATGATGACTTTATGTTGAAATCAACTAATGATTTCATTAGTGCATTAGATGATGTTAAACATAAAATAAACCGTCATAGCACCCTTGTGAGCTTTGACGTCGAAAACTTATTTACCAACGTACCCGTAACTGAAGCAATCAACATTGCAACTAAATTAGTGTACTCACCTAGTAATGCCAATAAACCGAAGTACGAAGAAAAAGTATTTAAAGACTTATTAAAATTTGCCACGTCTGGTTGCTTTCTTATGAATGACACCGTATACCAACAGGTGGATGGTGTAAGTATGGGTAGCCCGTTGGGTCCATCCCTCGCTAACGTCTTCTTAGCTAATCTAGAACATACATGGCAGGACTTACCTTTCTCTCCTGTTGTGTATCGTCGTTATGTGGATGATATCATAGCTGTATTTAACAATGAACAACACATAGATGTATTCCATAATTTTCTAAACATTCAACACGGTAACTTGCACTTTACATCAGAAGTGGGTAATAAAGAATTACCTTTTCTGGATGTCCTTCTGAAAATTGATGAGGACAATGTACTTACTGAGATTTATCGTAAACCTACATTTACAGGTCTTTTACTGAATTTCAATGCTTTATGTCCTCGCAATTGGAAAAACACACTAGTATTAGGCATGCTTCATCGTGCTTACAATGTATCCACCAATTGGAATCTATTCCATAATGAATGTAGTAAAATTACCAATATCTTAAGTAGAAATGGCTATCCATTGCAATTAATTCAGTCAACAATTAACAAATTTATAGGTCGTAAATTAAACAATTCTTCACGCGTAACAATTGATAATGACTTCAATAAAATAATCAAAATCCCCTTCGTGGGCTATGCATCACAGAAATTTAGTAATAAGTTAGTAAAAATATTTCGTAAACTTAACTTGGAATGCAAGGTTGTTATGACCTCGTTCAAAACTGGAAGATATTTCTCCCTTAAAAGTAAGTTAGGTCCAGACATGCAATCGCGTCTTGTCTATTGCTTTCAATGTCAGGTTGATCCTGATTGCCAATATATTGGCAAAACCAAAAGACGTCTGCATCAACGTAAACTTGAACACTTAAGTGGCAATAGTGCCATTGCAAAACACATAGAACAATGTAACCATTGTTTTCGTAACTACAATGATTGCTTTAAAATCATTTACCGTGGAAACTCGGACTTTGAGATTAGTATTGTTGAATCTATAAAAATTTTTAGTAGTAAATCCATTGCTTAACCGAACATTAGGTTATAATGGTAGCTCTTATTTCTTAAAGATATTTAACTAACATTACCTATTGTTTAATTGTCTATACGTAGTATTTAAATAACCCTCTCTTCGTTGCAGATTGTAACCACGTGACTTATTGAACACATATTGACTGATTAGATCTCCACCGTCTAAATATCACAAGAAAAGTGAAACTTTCTATTTATCGACTTTTTGCATGTAACGATGCATACGATTCAATATCGTTTTCTCAAACGCCATTTATTATCATGAAATATATAAAAACAGAGTTTTTTGTTAAGTCCAACACAGTTCTTTTTCGTAATTTTCCTGCATACGACACATCGCAGCTGCTTGTCTAAAGTTTTTTCTCAATCCATTTTTCTCCCATTCGCTCAAAGTCTTTTCTGGTGACAGAAGCGGATTGAATTGATAGCGAGTTTGTTCAAACTGTTAAGTCATTTTCAACTGCATCTTAGTTATTTGGTTCGTTATATAACACGCTGTATTCTTGAACACTGCATGAATCATCAACGATGATTTCTTCGCCTGTCATCATTCGTATTTTTCATGAGCATTCAGCACGTGGTTGAGAGCCTGGAAGATTATCAATAGATCCACACTCCTCATCTCCACTATCACAGTCACTGATACTATCCTCAGGTGGCATGATAGACACTAGCACATCCAGAAAATCATCCTCGTCTTCAATCAGACCTGCAACTTCTTCAGCAACAAAGAGCCTGTAAGAGAAAAATGAAAGAACAATATATTCGAAAGCTAACACTTCTCACATAGCTAATCACTAATCTCTCGTTTATAGTTCTCAAGTATCATCATTTATTCATCTTCACTCACTTCGACTTTCGATCAAATATCAGTTGACAGTTGAATTTATTCAATCTAAACTTAAATTTTCATCAAACTGAATGTAAGAGTCATTAGCGCCGTTGGTAAGGAGGCAGGTAAAGAGTTGGAGATATGCATGTTTACAGGATCGATTCCATTTTAATTTTTAACATTAATTTTCTAACTTTTGCATGTTAGCTCATCATATGTGCATATAATTATTATAATTATATTGTATTATATAATTACTATATAGTTCGAAGCATCAAATTAAAAAACCATATCAAACTTAATTTCAAGTGAGAAATCAGGAAAAAGTATGTTGCACTCAAAAAGAGTGCAGTGTAACTAATGGGTTACTGACGCCATATCGGAACACAAATTGAGTGTTAAAAAGAAATGTAATGCATTGGTATTTGGTCTTGAGGAATCATCTGACAGTGTAAACAAAAATAATGATGACTTAAAGCAAATCGAAGAGATTTTGAGTATTGCAGATGTGGACATCGAAAAGGTATCTTGGTGTAGGCGTGTCGGCAAAGGTGTTAGTCAAAAAGTCTTTCGCTGTCTTATACAGGAGGTTCATTATCCAATTTTCCGCCATGCAAGAAAAATATCTACCTTAATTTATAGACGACTTTTGATTTATCAAAATAAGGATCCGACGCATCTCGTCAAGTTGGATAGTATCAAAGGGACTGTCCCCGTGAGACTGTACAGCGTGACGAAACGCGTCGGGATCTTTATTTGACAGATAAAAAATCTCTATGAATTGATGGAGATTTATACTTTTTCTTGCATCGCGCAATATTTGAAAAGTCAAGACCTCCAAGCTTCCGCTTAGTCCTCTTTCATGAAGACAAGCTCAAATGTATTAAAAACGCTAAATTCTTAACAAAGGATTATCGTTTCAGAGACGTGCATTTGAATCCTGATTTGTCTTATCTTCAAAGTGAGAATAACAGACGTCGTCGAAACATGATTGCTATCGATAATTCTTTTGATATTCAAGGCAGTACAGCTTCTTCTTGCTGACGGCGTAATGATCTACAATAGCCATCCCCGCGTTATTTCAATTCCCGCTCCGTAAATAACAAAATCGACGAAATTCAGATTCTTTCGAGGAAGCATTCCCCTTACTTTATTTGCGTGACCGAACCCTGTTTAGACTTTCAATTCCTGATTTTGCAGTATCCATCCCCGAATATTCTGCTTACGGTGCTGATAGTCGCATTGGTATGAAAGGTGGAGCTATTCTCTGCTGGCTAAGAAATTGTTTCTACTCACTGATCTTACAGAGTATTCAGGAAATCTGCATTTACTGATATGGAGTTGCTCATCTTGCGAGTTGTGTATCGACAATTTAAGTGCATCTACTTTCCCAAAGGCAGATCCCTAAATCTAGCTCAAAAGCAATCTCTGGAAAATTATGTGCGCTGTTATCGATGACTGCCTGTCTCGTTTTTCCTGATCATGTCGCATACATCGTTGGCAATTTCAATTTAGCTGATCCTTCACAGTCGGAATTATGCATATGTGATTCAATGTTCAGAATCAATAATTATCCCTCCTCTGAGCACGTGTGATCATAATGCGATATTACTCAAGCCTTGTCATCAATTCTTCTATGATTGCGAGCATATTTTGGTTGTGGATTTGCGCGATTCGAATTCCAATGCAGCTAAGAGATATTTGTCATCTATTGATTGGCAAAATGTTTTGATGGATGTCAGTCTTAATGAATCGTGCAATCGATTTTACTTTGCTCTCCGATATGCTTTGAGTTACATTTCTTGATCACAAGACGCCTATCTGATAAGCCGTGGATCACTAATGTGATAGAAGTATTGATATATAAACGATTCAAAGCCTATTATGAGATTAATTGGGACCTATATTATCACTATCGCAGAAAAGTTGCCAGAAAAGTGCTTTGATGATGGAAGCTAGGTTTGCAACCTTAAGCTTGTAAAAGTTCTATGAATTCTATCTGTGAAACACGGGAAATCAACAATTTTCATAAGCTGAAAATCAGCATTCTATCACTTCAATCTTGATTTTCAGAAAGTAGTAATAGAATTTAATAGAAAGGTTCATGATCACTGCTTGAGTTTAAAAGATTGTAGCAACACGAGCTTACAACTACAAGTTATCTGAACAACGACATGTGGCATGCATTGTGTAGCATGTAGGTGATTCAGTCAACTTTTGTTTAGCAACCGACGTCTTCAACCGCTTTTAGTAAGAATCCAATATTTTACCAGCTTTCAACATCCTTTAGCTTATCAAAACATCACGTTAAAGTCGTATTGAGCGAGAATAGGATATGATAAAAAGAAGGCTTTTAGGGTAATTTTTCACCAGCCAAAGCGAACCGATTGGGATTTTACTCGAATCACAATTACAAATTGAATCGAATCTCGAAGCTTGAAGGTCACTACTATCAAAGTAAAGTAAAGTTAGCAATATTGATGCGAAGTAAAACTGGGGTGATGCTGTTTTGAATTCGTGTGGTGATTCCACATGGGATGTGTATAAGGCAGTCATGAGCGATAATCAGAGAAATCACAATTGGTTTCCACAATGTGAAACGACCAAATCGATAATGCAAATTCTCAACGAGCTTAACGCATCATTGGTCTCAAACTTCATCTCTGACCTTCCTCAGTTGTTCATTCTTATTCGCAGCCTTGCACAAATATCAAACATTTCAGTGTTGAGCTTGTTGAGTCTTCCTGAATGAAGTAAAGAAAAGTAAAGTTTGCTTTGCTCCTTGCAAAGTAAACCCAGCACTTCTCCTCGATCAGATTGCATTCCGTCAATTGTGTGGAGTAAGTTTGCATATGAGCTCTCCGTATACCCATCACCATGATATTCAACAAATGTATAACTCATGCCAACGTGCCACAAACAATTCGCATATCGCCCGAGAAGTTCCGCAACTTGTGCCCTTCTTTACACATACAACTTTGCCTCTTCAAGTCTACAAGAGGAAGATGTTTTTGCATGTCATTTGCTTGTACTTGACACTGAAAAGAGCTTTGACAAATTGTCTCATCTCACCTTGATTGACCTTTAATTTTATATAACTACTACAGCCTTCGTTTTTACAGAGTCCGTTGGCAGTCTGCTCGTGGTGACTACACCAGTTTGTAGCGGAATATTTCAAGGGTTGTGAATTGGCACTTTCTGTATATAATTACTCATAGAGTAGGGATATATAGGTAGAGTGGCGACTCAAAAAAGCATCTGCATACAGTGAAGATTTATATATATACAGTTTTATATGAAAATATTCAGTTTTTTGTGGAGATTATGTTCCCGTGGTCCAAAAAATTATTTAAGCAGTTTTGAAAAAGTCAAAATTTTGTAAATTTATATACTACCGAGATGACGTCCTATTCCGTATCTTCAAAACAGCAGAAATTTGCATATCTCAAATTTGGTGACAATACCACCTGTATCCCCATGAGTTAATTTAATAAAATGGAAAGTGTATACACATTGGGGATTTAATAAATGCGGAGTTACCACTCTACCTAATATACCTACTCTATGTAAATACTACTGTGACGATATGCCATACTCTGGATCTGATGACGGTCTGCAAATCAAGCACGCAGACGATATCATTATCATTGGGAAAATGAAACGCAACTGGCGAAATAGTCCACTTCGATCGACATTTTCGGAAATACTTAGATAGTCCGACAATAATAAGATGACGATAAAATCAAAGAAAAACCATCAAATGTTTGCCATGCCACGCATATAATATGACATGAATGATTTCATTATTCCTCAGATTCCCGTCTGCAAGTTTATAAAGATACTTGGTCCAACTTGAACTTCCGACAGCATGTGCACAACATTGCTAAAAAAGCATCGTCATGACTTCATGTTTTGCGAAAATTAAAACGCTTCCTCCCTACTCCTGGTTTTAACAATTATATGAGAAGTCTCTTAGAATAATACTTTGCTGCCATGTTTGTTGGTTTCATCGAAAAGGTCATCCTTAGAACGTGTACAGAATAGGACTCTCAAATCTATTTGTGGCTCCTTTGCATGTGATTGTTCTAACTTTATGCCACTTGAGTATCGTCGTTTCATGATCGGCTTTGATCTTTCTTCATCTCTGTCCCAAGATTGGAAAGTTTACCATGCCTGTCTGTCTAACAGCAATGAGAAGTTCGCCATTGATAGTTAAAATGATCAAATTGTCAAACAGTGGTTTTGTTTGTTGACAATTCGTTACACTAGTGCTCTGTTTATTTTAAAAATGTTATGCTTAAACTAACCCTTTTATTTTTATCTTGCGATCATAATTTTTGTCAAATTGCAACTGCATGTCATGCCTCACGATTTTCATTATTGAGGTTTTACTGCAAAATATACACGCCTATTATTAACATTAATACGTAAAACTGTTAAAATGATCACAAAGGAAATTTTGCACATGTGGCTCAATAAAAGACAACCTTAAAAAATGGTAAAAATAAAAAATGTAACCTGGTCACACAGGAAAATGCTCAAGTGTAAGTACATGCACCTTCAAATGAGACAATCCTGAAGAAAATAGGCCTGAAGCATTGTCGTCATATGATAAAGAAGTCAAGTCCTATACATGGACGTGTGATCCCTTTAATAGAGACGTCACTGGGTCAGATTGCAGTCGCCAGCATGCCCCATTGGTGATGGTGAAGACGAGTGAAGCATTCTACTTCTTTAATATGCAGTAGAACTGTCCACTGATTATCGACTAGTCGACTTTCACACTGACTTGACGACTTCAATCTAAAATTCTACTATAGTCAGCGTTGGATTTGAGGGGAGGGAAAGTGAGGAAGTTCCCCTGCACTGGTCCGTCTCATCCCTAGTACTGAAGATGTGTCTTCCTTCCCTGAGGGGGGAATATTTCCGGTAGATAGGCCTTATATTGCCGCAACCAGATTGATTGAGCATCAATATATTATTTTTGTGAATATGAGCAACATTGACAGGTGTAGGCCTAATTTCTTCACGATTCTTCATATACTTAATTGTCTAATCATAAATAATTAACTTTCTTTGTTCAGAAAGATGACAAATGAACTCGCGAAGCAGAAAATGCTTATTAGAATAATTAAAGGTAACGAAACCATAACAAAAAGAGTGGAATCCAGAATGCTATATTGTTTCTTTCGGGATGTTGTCGACAACACATGATATTTGATTCATATTAATGTGATAAAATTCTTCATAATCCAGAAAATCAAGTTTAGGAGCATCGTTTACCTTTCACTCTGTGGATATTGATAGAAGCCTGATCTTCGTGAATTCATTATAGGTCTAATTGTAATAAATTGCAGAATTGCCATACGAGGAATATTTATTGGGATCATCACATGCGTAGAACTACCATAAATTTCTGATTTACAAGGGTATTTACGGACTCATTTGAGCATCATTTGATGAATACGGGTTCTACCAAAAGCATGCATTGGAGAGTGACTTTCATATCTCCTCATGCATCCCTCTTTACAGGTATATCCTCCTTACATTTATGACTCAACTATTTTCGAAATTATTCGCGGGCGTTCTAGGTGGGAGGATGAGAGTGGTGCTACAAGAATCGATGTCCTCTTCCTTTCTTTTTTCCGGCTTTGGTTGCGACTTTGACCCAACAACTTCCGGTCGAAAACTTCCCCCCTACTGCTATCAAGCTCAAATCCAACAGTGACTATAGTCGCATTTCATGACACAGTCGCTTTCTCATTCAGACATTGGCCCGTACTGTATTGGTATTGTAAAATAGTGTCACAATTCTGATCACTGTAAAATTATTCAACTGCATTGTACTGTCAAGCTACAAGCTATTTAATAATTGTGTGATTACAACGAAATATGCCGCTGACATCAATTCCCGTGCATGATTCTGTTGACGGCCTGTATTGTATTAATCGAAATGTCATGTCTAATTTTGAAGAATGGCGTGACAGCAATCAGTTGCGATTGAATAATAGAAAATAGAAACACTTTCGTCTTTGGTATTTTCTTCTAGGTTGGACACCAGATACATCGATTTTAGAATGTCTGCTCTGGATCTTCTCTTGGAAAGTCAATTTTTTTATCGATTTTTAAATTTAGGCTCTCAGGAAAATTGACGTGAAATAGTCTATGGAGATGCGAAACACGTAATACAAATTTTCGATGTCAATACAAAAGCAAAAGTCAGCAAGTTTGATATCATTCGATAACAAGACACATTTTTGGCACCAAACGTTTTGTCATGGGTTCAGGGCACAGAGTTAGTGGGTACAAAGGATCATGGCGAGATGTCAACGCTCAAAAATTTGAAGCACAAATCATCCGCACTGACTAAGCCAATAGCACGAATTCGAGGCAACTGTTGTCTATTTTTTGTCTGTGTCAGTTTTTGATGATATTAGGAAAGTCAATGGTAATTTAGCTTTTCTCAACAGCCCCGATTGGTAGATTAAAAGAAGAAGAGATATTTATGAAAAATTTTGTCCTTTGTTTGCAATTTGCCATTTGGACAACATCAATGACAAAAATCAGTAAATGGGGTATCATTCTAAAGTGTATTCTTTTGAAATCAAACGGGGTGATTCTTTTGATAGCAAAAATTTTATTACGAGTATATTGTCAAAGTGCACAGACCTAGCGGTCAAAAGTTCATGGCGAGATGATGAAGTTCAAAATTGGAGAAAATTGATGCAGACAACAGTCGAGGCATAGAGTGTCGACGCTGAAAACGTTAACAAGGTGGGATTGAGAAGTTGCACCTAAATTTGATGTCTCAAATTATTGAAGAGCCTTAAATAGATAGCAAAACAACTCCAAACGAAAGATTGCATCACGTCATATCATGTCTCAAGCATCGAAATATTTCAAATTATTGAAGGGGCTACAGGTCGCTTTGCTTTTGTCAATAGCTTTTACCAGTCTTTTCAATTTAAGAATCTAGAATCCGAAAAATATAAGAAATTCAGTGATTTATTCGATTTTATTTCGTGAAAATAATTTGAAAGTATCATCTGACCAGAGATAGACTGATATAAATGAACTTGAGACAACAAGTTAGTATGTACAACAATCTTGCATATTAGTAGGACGGATATTATGACAAACTTTGATAATGTGAGATCTTAATTTTGCATTTGTTTTTCCAATTATTTACTTTCTTCCCGAAACTTGTGCATCTGGTCATCCCTTTCATATAATTTAACACTCCATGTGTGTTTTTCAATGTCCAAGCTAAAAATACTGGCGAGAGATTTGCGTTCATCACACAGCTGTCCATGTGAGAGTCCTCATCATGATTTCATCATCATTTTCTGCTTTTCATGGGTTTCCATGATTTGCTCTACTGATGCATGCATGCTTTCTCTAAGGTTTGTTTTGCCTTTAAAACTGTGGTTGATGGCTATTGAGAGGAAGATAGGACGCTGGTTACTAATATGTCCTATCCATCAACAATGGTATACCATGAAAATCCGTGACGCATCCATACTCCAATAAAGGGTATCACAGGTTCTTCACCTATGAAACAAAATCAGCACTGCTTAACCTATTACTTCAACAAGCAAAATTTGCCTAACACTGAAATTTCCGACGCTGCCTTGGATGTGTATAACATAATAGACAATCACGTTGCGATAAATGAAATGATCATATTGACAATCGATGCCCATTGTTGAAAGTTGTGATGCAAATTGGAAAAATTTGAAAAAGTGAAACATCTTAGCCTTAAAACATGAAAAGCAGATTTTAATATTCAACCGATAGAAATAAGTTACATAATCGAGTGCGCGAAATTCAACAATTGTGAGGAGATTGAAATCACTAAAACTAAAAGTTGCGAAAGATTGGTTGCGCGCTTTAGCCTTAAAAGTAAATCTACAGCAAAAGCGCGGAAAGGGAACGAATAAGTCCGCCCCCAACATGCATACGGTCAATGTCTCCTTTCTCCTAGACTCATGCGCATCATTAGGGTCTCTTGGTTCCAAACATGGATCTGCAGGGCCCATTTCGAGTCTCCAAATGCCTTCCATTCTATATTGGCTTTACTCATTTTCTTCATGCATCTTTTGGCACACACAGAAATCTAAAGTGAATAGGAATATTGCGTCAACAGATTTTACGATTTTTAGTAATTTGATACTGCAAGCTGAATCATTTGGATCGGTAATAGATAAATAAGGAATATTGTGAAAGAAACCACGTTGATTTGAGAGAGCTTTTACAGAGATAAATTAGAGGAAAAAATGGAATGACAATTTCAAATCTCAATTTACACATTCTGCAACTTCCTTGTCAAGCGGTTAGCATCCACCTGTAATTAAATCGAGTAGTGACTGAATTTTCACTTGAAACCGGAAATAGCATTGTCACACTGATATCAAAGCTCTAATTGCTTGCCAAGTTGTGTTCTGAAGTGAAGTCAACAAAGGGTATAAATTTCAAGATACCAACACATCATTTTTGACATTTTTCATGTTATGTTTTGGTAATGACCGGATAATTATAGGTAGCAATAGTCATACAGCGGATGACAATTGTAGTCATCAACATCTCCTTGCATTCGGTGTATACCTGAATCAACAAGCACCCATGATAAGAAAAGCAGCGTCACTCTGATCTTTGTCGGTGCTTGAATATTTTAGTTGAAGTAGGAACGCTAATTGTTTGACTTATCAAATTAAAAGGCGGACAGCCTGTTTCAGAAAAATATTTTTGATTTTTTTCAAATGGAAAAAGCAATATTTCTTATCGCATATTTTGCATAATGCCAATTTCAATCTTAGTAAATTGAATACATTGCAGGACATTATACGTCTCAATATTTTGCACATATTTTGCGTCTCCAGTCATCAAATGAAAGAGAGGCAGGTACACCATTTAAACTCATCTTCACTAAAATTGAATTAATGCATCTAAGCAGTATCATTTGTTCCATCTCTGCGTTTACATCTGCGTGCCATTGAAAGCATGTTTAGTAGCTGTTTAGCAATTCATTTCGGTTATCATGTTTTGTCTTTCTTTTGAACAAGTACTGTACATATATTATCACTCAGGCCAATGCCTCACAATGCCTCACAATGCATCAGTTTCAATCAGGCAATATGTCAAAGTCAATTCAAATTATCACAAGAAATTTGAATCTTGAATCAAATTACAAACGAGAAAATGATGGTTATTTAAAGTTCGGACTAATTCAATAACGAAGATATTTGTGCAGCTCATCGTTGAAACCGGTCATTTCTGATCCAAAGTTCTGATCCTATTCTGAGGCATTTTTGATATTCAAAATTCCATCCAGTAATTTTCTATATTCTTATATTCATAGGGGCCCAATTATTTATTTTGAGTGAGCATAAGTGTTTTATATCACAATTGATTAGAGTAATGATTACAATCGTTTCAATATATCAATTATTCCATATTCTATGATCACATTCTTCAATGTGAAAGTGCTTAAGCGTGATGTGGTTCCCTTCATTTTGAACAATGTGGTTAATTTTTTACCTCCAATGTGCTAGCGACTCATTGAGATAGAACAGTATGCAGCTGAATATACGCACGCTAGTTGCTTATCTGAATTAGACTTTAAATAAAACAAATATTTTGAAAGGACTCAGCATCCCATCGTTAATTGCGCAGACAAAAATGTTTGCTTTCATCGATAATCTACGGCTACGAGCTTCAAACTATTGCGACTTCCTGTCGTAGCGTTGCTTCTCACTGTGTAGCATGTGTTAAATGAAGAGAGTATAAATGGAATTTAAATGCCGAATCTCCAATTGAAATGAACAAAATTTTTGAGCATTCTTTTGTCAAGTTTTGTGATGCTGTGACGCTTGCATTCACCAAGTAAATGGATTTATCAGCATCTTTCGATCACGCGGAAGCATCATTATCCATTTATTTAAACATCTTAAAACATTTGAAAGCTCTATGTTTTGCGACGTCCAGGTTGACTACTGGGGTTTAATGAAGACATAGCTTTAAACTGTATTCTTGCTTTAGATCATGGTTTTGTTATTTTTGAATTCACTTCAGAGCATAATCAAGTGCCTATCTACTCAAGGAAACTAGCATTATTGACATATTCTCAGCTTTCGTGCTGTTTCTTGCTGGTTTTCTGATGGATTTGATAAAAAAAATGGTAAATTTCATATTCATGCATCAATATTTGTGACCTGAAAGGCTGATGGATACAGGATAATTTTCAGATTACAAAATCAAGTAACCACAGGATTAGATTGTTTAATCGTATCACTTTGCCGGAAGTGCAAACTGATTCAAACAGATGGCACATGCAGGAACTTAATAAGTGGGCAAAAAGAAATTTTTAATACCTTGCAGAGATAGGAAAAATAGTCGTGCGCCGCTTGCGGATTGCTCTGAATTCCTTCAAAATGCTCCGATCGCCACGACTCCTTCAGATTCGAAGAATTCAGATCATTGCGCAAAAGTTTTCTTGATAATGTTGGGCCCTCCGATCATTATTTAAAAAGTTATCAGGCGCACGAAAAAACGTTCACAAACTTCTCTGTAGAATTTGACATCGTCTGTGTCTCTTTGCTGTGTGATCCGGTTGATAGCAGTCACTGAAGCTTTGCACAATTTGGCGTGTTTAATGTTGAACTGGCTGCTCATTGTTCGATTGCTATGGTATTTAGTCAGGAGATTGTGCCATTTCATTTACGTTACATGTTCCAATGCTATCCTTCTAGTCAAGCGGAAGAAGAGACGACCTGTCTAATTCTGTGCAAGTAACATATGCCAGCCAAAGTTGTTGAATTAAACCTCGCTAGGTTACCTGCTGCGTGAAAACTTCTATGAAATGCGAAACAGAAGGATATCTCTGATTGCATTTTGATCATCATTTCGCGAAACATTTTGTGCATCCTTAAATCTCCAGCTCCACTTAATAATAAGAAACAACTTTTAGTCTCATCGAAATTTACATGTGATATATTATATATTTCGAGTAGACTTCAATTTTTTGCTTATCAAGAAGAACTAGGGATACCAAATTTCATGCGTTATAAAATGCTGAGTAGAAGGGTATGTTTGCATGCATTTCAATTTTCATCCCGTTACGACGGGATTTCGCGATTCGGGTTTTCGTGTATAGCATGTCAGTTATGCCATTTACCAGAAATATGCTGAGATATTTGCTGAGATGCTGCGGAGATCAGATGCTGTGTGCATTGAAATTTGAGTTTAATTTGAGTACAAGTAATATCAATTGGGAGAGTCAACTTTCAGTGTCCTTACATAAATTTTTATTTGCAGGAAAATGCATTCCTGGAAAAATCTGGTTCTCTACTTTCTGCTTTTTGCCGTCATCCTAGCGTCGTCATCTGCCGCACCAAAGAAGAGGAACTTCTACGATTTGGAACCAAAGACACCTTACTCATGGCCTTTTCATGTTATGAATAAACTTCAACGCTGTTTCGTATACTGTGACGAGTGTTATGGCAGTGGAATTCAGGTCTGTTTTGGTTTTATCCAACAAGATAGATATATTTTTCATCTAAGTGTATTGTTGAGTTTCGTTATATCGGAAGAGGAAAAATAATGTTTTATGCACAATTCCTTCAAATGTCAAAATCGTGACAATTAATCTGTTTTCTTAGGTTAATTAACATGAAAAAATCTGTAATTGGTGTATTACGTGTGGACATGCTGCTGAATAATTAAATCAGAATCTGCCATTGCTTAACAGTCAATCATGTTTTTTAACATATTTTGATTAATAAATGAAGGATGATATTTCTTAAATAGCATTCGTTATTTATTTTCTGTGAGCAGCTAAATTCATTGCCATTATTTATATTGCTACATTTTCGTCGGTATGACAGCCGGTTCAGGGAATTGTTTTACTCGACGTTGTTGGAAGAGTCACAATACAGCAAAAATGTATAATACTATTACTACTATAACATGATTTCTTCTGCTGCAAAAATACCACTGATGCGCTCTAGTTGGCATATGTAGCTATATGAGTATTAGATAGCAATGAAAAATGCTATTTTAGGATATTTATGCTTGCATGTTATGCAGATGTTTTTGCATATTGTAACATATTTTTATCATTTCAAGCGACTGGCTAGGAAGAGCGGTCACTGATAACTTGATATGAAAGCAATAGTGATTTATAAAACGTGTCACAAACAACTTTCGATACTACTCGTTGTTGTTGTTGACAATTGTTGGCTTCGTTCCTTCACTTGAAATTTGTTAGAATTTATTCCATCCAAATTCAAATTACCCATTGACTTATCACTGTTCATTTGTAGATCAGATATCTTTATCAAGCTACATACTTACAACCTTCAACAAAAGTTCTTCTTTCTCTTTATTTTCCGAAGAAGAGTATAGTGCTCTTCGAATTTTGCAACTAACTCAGGGATCAGTTCCCTCTCGATGAAACTTGTAGCAATATATTCCAAATAAAGATACATATAGAAGATGTCGGTGCCCTAGTAACACCCAAAAGCTTCTTGAATATTCTTATTTCATACTTATGTACTTGGGAACTTACATATTGATGAATAACAAATGTATAAGAAGCAAATAATCAGTGTAGTACACATTGTGACAAGTCATTGAGTCACAGGAATGCCAGAGCAGCAAAGTCCGATCGACCTACAGCTGACTCAGCACACTGCAACAGTTCCCTGATCCACTCCGTCCCTTCGAAGGAGGCACTTGCACTGAGAATCGACAACAGATGCGTTGAATGGAACTGCGCATGTTTTTAAAGTCCTTAAAATTAATTTCGAAGAGTACATGCAAAAAGTTCTTCTGCATGAGTAGTGCTCCAAGCTTTGCCATGGGAGAGGCTCTAAATAAAGCTTTATAAATAATGGGATCAAGCTTTAAATATAGCGCTTCTGATGACACTGAAGAATCAAAAATAATCAGGCGCATATATTGATCAGCTGACTTGTTCCGCTGTTATCCAAACTATCGGTGAGGTTGAAGGTGTTATTGTTGACAGCGTTGATGTGCATCTATTTATTTGTTGTCGAATAAACTCGTCAAACATTTCAGTAGTTTGCTTTTGGTCAATGTAGGATAAATAAGGGAAATTCTTATTCTTGATAAACATAACCCTGGAACATTTTTCAATTAAATACACAACCGGAATATTGAAAGAATTTCAGTCTGAATGATGATGTCTGAGACAGATATCAATGTTATTGACATTGAAATCAACACTGAAATTCTGAAGAGAAACAAGCATTGTGAATCAAGGAGATCTATATAGGAAGGAGGGAAGTGGCTAATTTTCAGTGAACAGAGACTGATAGCCTACGGCTTGCGACATTACCATCTTTTCCCGATGTCATCATCACACATGTAAATGAACAAATCAATGAGGCAATTATTGTGAATTAACAATAAAACGTAGCCACTAGAAACAGAGATTCCCTAAACGTGGAGCAAGGCAGCAACGAACCTCGCGTTTATATATAATATACAGAGCTGTTCATTTAAAATGGACCACCTAAATTACGCTGAGATTCAATTGATTTTCATGCATTCCAATCGCGTCGCACAACAACGTGTAATACACAGGTGAACGACTTCAATAGGCTCCTATGCGGCTCATTACATGTATGATCACGTTGAACTCTAACTTCGACAGATTTATGGTAATATCAAGCAATTTTATCTGAAAGGCCCAAATAATCTCATCAATCTCCATTCGTCCTCAATGGCTAAAAATATAAAACCCTTCAATATTCTCACATTGATCTAAGAGACCATCGACATGCCAAGCGTTATTGATTGCAAGCATCAGATACAGCATTTTAAAGATCTAGAAGAATTAATCAGCCTTGTTTGGCACGAATAAAAGCAATGGCCTATGATGAAGGGGCTCAACTTTATTCAAAGTGGCTTCCACCAGTTGAAACAACTTCGTGGAGACGTGAAAGTCAAAAGCCAAAGTGGTCGATTGTTACTCCTAAGCTGAAATGGCCTGTACTTAGTCGTGAATACACTGTCATAGGTGGACGACTCTGTGAATTGCTGCGAGTGCACCCGATACTTGAGAGTCCCACGACCAAAAGTCAAGAGGTGTCAAATTTGGGATGCGGGAAGGCCACTGAAATACACCTCTTCACCTCTTAAAGAAATCACTCTGTCGGGAAAGTTTGCTTCCAAAAGACGAATGGCGTCGTTTGGTGCGTGCGCAGTTGCTCCATCCTGTTCGAAGAGGAGTCGGTCTTGGAGGAAATCTTCGCCGCCCTGAAGCTCTGGCAGCAGAAAGTGGTCGATCATTGATAGATAAATGACTCCATCCAACGTCGCAACACCGTTGTCATCCTTGAAAAAGAAAGGGCCAGAGGTCTGCTTTCAAGACACCGCACCAGACGAGGACTTTCGAAGAATTTAAGGGCTCATCAGCGACGAAATTGGGGTTCCTTTGCGCATAGAAACGGTAGCCCCAATCGCTCACATGGCCGTTCGTGTGGAAAATGGCCTTGTCGGAGAAGATTATCTTCTGAAGCATGTCGGCACTCTCCTATAACTCCAAAAGAAAGTCTGAGGCAAAGTCCAGACATGACTAGAAATCTTCTTCGATAAGTGCGAGACGGTGGCACAAACGGTATGGGTGGAATCCATTGGAGATGTTCAACACAGATCTCAACCTTCAGGTTAAATCTTTTTTGCGACGCTCTGTCGTTTCTCCTACTTTATGCTTTGGATGTGACAATGCGACGTTGCATGGGGTGGATATCTAGTCCCTCGAAAAATGTCAGAGTGATAGCATAAAAAACACTTCGTTTGCCCAGGTCGGCACATCACAGTAATCTCTTGAAAGCTTTCTACTTACAAAGCATTCAAACATTGCACCGAAAGAGGGAGCACTGCATCCTATGGCGAACTATTGCAAGGGAGATAATCGCTTGAGGCAAGTTCTCATTAATGGGATGGCATTAGCTCTGACCAGCCCAAAATCATTGTATGGGTCATTTGTTGGTCCTTTGTCTGACTTGTGCAATGGCCGAGTTGACACTTTACTTCATACAGCTGCAAGGAGCATTCATGAGATGCTCATCCGTGGTTCTGTAATGAAGAATGGTGTAGTTGACAGTAAACGATGTGTTTTCACCATTCCCGAGCCACATAGATCGCGACTTCTTAGGTTTTTGTGCTGTCATCGCTTTTAATAAGTGCATTGTAATTTGTATTTCTTGTTTTTGGTCTTCTGACTGTTTTAAAAAAAAAAATTATTATTATTGCTATTAAGGTTGCGAAAGATTATGAATTGCATGGAATGGTGCCATAGATAGACATTTAAATAGCAGCTATTTAGAAGTTTGTGTACTATGCAGCGAAAAGGGGGGAGTAGCGTTAGACATTTAAATAGCAGCTATTTAGAAGTTTGTGTACTATGCAGCGAAAAGGGGGGAGTAGCGTTATGGATGCATATACGCTAACTGAGATCTTTCAACTGAAGCGATGAAACTTCAATATGCATGTAGGGGACAGATTGTTGCCTTCGTTTTTCCACATGCCATAGCTAAATTGCGCACAATATTGTCGATGAGGATATATAGTATATTTTTCAGCAGCTTTGGCTAAAAGACTGACCAGTAGTTCATTGCATGTCTGATGCCGGTAAAAATTCATGCGCCAGTCTGGAAATCAATAGATGTATTCATAAACCATTTCAATGTCGTATAATTAATTTCAAGGATCTAAATATGCATGCCAAAATCGTTTTAACGACTTGAATCGATGTTTCTCTAAACTGCTCTTCACAGGAGCTAAAATCGATTCAGTGGCGCGCTTCTCTCTTAAAAGATCTGAAAATGTATAAATGAATATTCTCCACAGACGATGGAGGAGTGTTTCGTTTGAGGGTCGAGTGTTGTCCTTGGAGAGATGCTGCACTGATGCTGCTACGCACATTTGATAAATTACTCGTACTATGGAAATTTACTGGAAAAGCAAATGAAATCGACAAAGTCACCCACCAAAAATACTCACGACATCTGCAGAATCATGTCTGTCGCCCGCTCTAGCAAAATAGTCACCTGGGAGTGTCCGTAGATTAGTTTCTAGGATGCTTAATTCGCTCAATAATCTCCATGTATTTGTATTTTGTGACTATATTGGTGCATAAAATTCAAGGCTTGTTATTCCATACAGTACATGAGCGCATTTACATATAGCGTTGAATTGCAGGAAAAGCGCAATCAATTTCTAGCGAATTTTCCATGCACGTAGCAGGCTTTCAAGTTGTTTCAGCTGAAATTAACTAAATTTTTCCTGTCTCAGTATAGATATCGAAATCTTCTTGATTCGAATATTGTGATAAATAAAACGCAATTGCATTTGATGTTTTCTCAGATGTTCTCTTCACCAATTTTCCAGATCTTGATCTGCACGACTTAAAGTTACTTACATTCCATTCTGCAATTTATATTGTATTTTAGGTCTACTATAATGCCCATTAGCCTTTTTCCATAGTTACTTTCTTCTTAGTTGCTCCTAATGGAGAATCATATTTAATGGAAAGTTCAGGAAAGCTATTTCGGATGCAATCATATAGATGGATACATTTGAAATACACGTTCTTGCTGAAAATAATGCTTCAAAATTTAGATGCAATTTTTAATTTTGACTAAATTGTGAGATGGATGCGAATAGGTTATTATGACACTATGTTGCAATCAGAACTCTGTCTTAATTAGCATAAGTTCTAATCAGTTAGTAGTTCTTCAAGAATTCCGTGTTCATCACTGAATCTGCATTATAAATAGTAGACCTAGGCTTAATTAAGGGAGAACTGCCTAAGATGATACACTTAAGCGCCGACGTCTCGTGTCACGAAATAAACGTGTCATTTTTTAAATAAAACATCTGATGAATTCTTTGGTTCATCCCCTTAAGTTTAAATATTACTTTAGGCAGGTTACGAAACACCCTATATTTGAATTTTTGAATTTTTGAAAAGTTCCGAATGTATCATCTTGGACACTGGGGTGGGGAAGGTTGATACACTTTGAAATTAAATTATATCTTGCCCAAAGTTTTATTCATCATCTGATATGCCACTTAATGTATTTTGAATAGAGAAATACACATATAAAGTGCATTTTATTAAGCCTACTTGTAATAGGCATAGGAAGCAATAAACTGTATTGACTGTATAAACTGTATAACTGTATTGATAGGAAACAAAATATTTATTTACATCAACTGATCCACGTCATCTTAATTAAAACTTAACAATATCTACTTTTGCAATATGCATTTATTAAAGAGATAATCTCAATAAGAAAATATATCAAAACTTATCAGTTGCATATGAACAAAAATCACAATCGAATGAGGCATCGAACTGTCGGCATATTCTACTAGTACACTCGCCCAGTTTTTTGCACAGTCGACATTCTATCCATGGCATTCACCCGAGTTGCTTTTAGAAAACAACTCGTCACAGAACATGCATTGCACGTCTTGGTCGTTTGTCGGTTTCTCTGATCGCTTCTTCATTGTTATCTTTGTTTCTCTTTGTTTCTCTTCCTGAAGATTCCGGATAACGTTCAAAGGACATTACAGACAAATCATCTGATAGAACTCTGGTCCCAACACGTATATGTACTCGTTTATTGGCAGTAGAACTTGTATAGCTTGACCTTCTGATCATAGTTGACCTTATTGCGCATGATGGAGATAAAGAGGGTGGGCGTGACTTCCAAGAGATGGCGGGACAGGATCTGCAACGGGGAGGCGGATGTCGTAGGACTCTGCTGGTTAGCGACAGGCGAGTCGGAATCCGCCACGAGAGAGGCGGATGTCGTAGTTAAGTCCCTGCACGATGGCGACAGGAGAGTCAGGACCCTGCACGATGGCGATAGAATTAGAATGTCTCATCACCATGATGTCCCATGAGTAAATAGCAGCTGATGAAGTAAGCCTAGAAATCTGCTAATGAAATAGTGTAGACCTGTCTCTTAGTTATAGCTCCATATGCCCTTCTGTGAAAAGCTGATGCATGAAACATATAATTGCTAATTTAAGAGGCTCTACAATATGAAAGTTGATGAGGAAGCATAAATGTCAGTTTAGTCTAGGTAGGCCTAAACTGCCAGGAGTTGCGTTGGCTTAATTCTAGGCAGATAGAGAGTATATGCATATCACAATCATTTCTATTAATTGGTCTAGTGTGCATGTATCGTCCACTATCAGACATACACGAACATGTAAAACTTGGTAAGCTGTAAGTAATAACCGGAGATATATGTAGGTATAAGGTATATTATCATGGACGCGAACGCACCCTTGGCCGATTCTATATCTCTGAACTTTACTTCATAAACTTTTGTTGCCTCTTGCATTTCTGATAATGGCAGTTCCTTAAGTATGTGAACATGCAACTATCATTATATTCGATCGCATCTACCATTCTTAATCGAGACTCAAGCAATTTATTCACCTTGCATCAGAGAAATCAAAAATGATGTGAGTGCATTTTACGAGAGATGATTCAGCTGTCGTCATCAGTCAATAGTGTTTGATGTCTGAGACACTGAGGCGCTATTCATGATGGATAGCGCAGATAAAAGGAAATGTTTGAAATTCTATCTCCCCACGTGCAATACTGCATCCTATTGTTTTCTCTAAACCCATGTCTGACCGGTTAATGAATTTTCATCGAAACATATGGACGATAGCAAACCTTGTTAATGTGCTGTTCCGCATCAACGACGCAAATCATGCGTCTCTTGTGTTATGTCATTGCATTTTCACCGAACGCATGCAAATACGTATGAACCAAGGACTAAAAGCTATTATTATTTGTTCTCTTATAAGTCACGAATGAAATCATCTTGAGTTAGCAATCATATGTAATGATGTCTATATTCTTGTTTGTCGCGGTAAAATCATATAATGTCATGAATACTAACATATGTGAAAGCTGAATGAGTTCATTAACTCCAAATGTTTTAGAGATTCATCACGGTATGTTATTAGAGCAAGAATATCATCATTGTCTCTCGCAAAAAGGGTTAAGAGTAGAGAATCAGTCCTTGAATAGAACTTTTGATATATTATTACACGTACATAGCTTCTATCGACATATTTTTATGCGTAATCACTACACGACATTTCGAATATAATGCGTATATCAATGTAAGTCATTTTTAATTCTTTCAAAAGCATGACGTTTTTGCATTGCCATACCAGAATTTTGCATCGTTTCTTTTCAACGAATCGGTTGAACAAATCGATAGGGTTATAATTTCATTATTGATTACATTAATCAATGTTCACTTTATCAAGTGATTTTGCTGACAGGGTTGCTTTCGTTGAAATCAGTAGATCACAAGCGAAAATGATGCCAGTAAACATTACATAGTAAACTTAGGAACAACATATTATTGACATTACAGGTGTTCTATTTCACACAACAAAACAATATTTGAGGCTTTTGAATCATTTGATAGGTTGTGTAATATGTAAAAGATGGAAAAGGATGGAATCAAAAGAAAAAAGAGATTTAAAAAACCATTCACTCGACGGGATGATAGAGGAATTTCAGCAGTGTCGAGGGCTTTGCAATGTCGATGCACGCAGATGTTCATGCCTAGCTTCGAACGCGTTTGCTAGACAGAGGTCTGTGCACCGGTTCAAGAAGTATATAGGATTGCTCAATGAGTAGGAATGTATCACCTACTCAGTGACACTGCTCAATGAGTAGGAAGAAATTTCGGTCGAAAAGTATACACACACTTTTGAACGAATAGTATGAAGTCTGTTACTTAGTTTTTGAGCGTCATGAACTTTGAACGACACTTATCAGAGATACAAATGTTCAACTCTCATCGCAGTCATGACGGACGATGCAGTCAATATCCCTTGAATTTTACATTTAATTGCGTGCTCCCAGAATGATCAGATGCCTTATTGACACATTTTATCTGATTGTAAGATTTGATATTTTTATTAGCACCTTCATCCGTTGCTATAGGCGACGTAAGAGCTCATTTCATTAATAGACTTTAAGAGGTGCTTTCAGAAGGCATAATAATTTATTTGCAGGGAGCTTGCAGCTCATGTTTATGATTGTAGCCTACGGGTTATACAATTTCTATTCATATGGTCACATACGAAAGTCAGGACTTAGGATTTGTTGCTGTGGATAAAGATGCATATGGTGATACCATTGAATTGACTCTCACTAAGCGCGTTATGACTATTGTTTTCTACTTGAGAAATCCTCCATTCATGTCACCAAAAAGAATTATTTTTTTTCTGTATATTGTAAGCTTCCTTTGCTCAATTATTTACAGAATTAAGGATCCACGACAAATAAGGTTTTTCTTCATCATTAGGAATAAATGAAGTTACTTTGATTTCAGCGTTTTGCAGTAAAATTGATATGTGGTCGCCTATTTCAGATAGCAATTCGTATTTAATTAAATCTTAAAGTGTAGTGCATTGTACTTTCATTTCAAAGCCAACAAGCTATCTGATTATTATTTTTTATGCTTAATACCACTCATTATAGTGCCATTGGGATGCTAGCAGTAACAGATGTTGAAGAACTAAACCCGGAATTTATACACATGTATATGCAGTCCAGGTAAAGTGCTTTTGCTCTGGTGAGTGGAGTGTAGTCACATTTCATTGCCGGACGTTGTAAGGGGCTTAAAGAAGTTTCATTACGATGTATACATTTTCCTGCCATCGGCACTATGAATATTTGGAACTGATTGCCGTCTCCATTAAAAAGAAGATCACAAAATAAAGCTAAATAATAGGTGATTCTATTTATTACATATTTTAAATACTTGAATTTTGATTTGTTAGTCCATGTACTTGTATCTTTGCTGTTTTTGTATTTCCATAGTTAACACAGGTGAACAGTGAATAATCGCTTCTTTTGAAACGAATGACAAGTCTTAGAGTGCGGATGGAGACGTTCAGCAAGGTTGTTATTCATGATATCAAGGTTGACCATTAGAAGCAACTCTGGCTTCTACCACCTGGCAAAAAATTGGCAAAAACTTTTTACACCAGAATTACTTGCATATTTTCTTTGAATAAATGATGTGAATCGTCCCTCCCGATTTTATTCATAGATATGAGTCATAAAACTCATTATATTCATGAACAGCCAGTCGATACCAGGTCCAAATCTACACTTCAAATCTTTGCAGCGTGACATTTTACAGTACAGATATGCTCAAAGAATGCTTTGCTTCACACAGGAGTGGAATATTTGTGTTATTACTTGTTATTAGTGATAACTCGAGTTACTTTTCTTTACATCAAAAAGATTTAAATATGAATTAATTTGTCAAAATAGTGCTCATATACAGCTTTATGCATTTTTTCTACTATGCAGTTAAATCCATAGTAATTTCATTCAATAAGTTGCAAAAAGTGTGCGTGAAGCAATATGGTTTCCACAAATTTAATGTTTTAGGCGAACATTTTATCGGAAAGGTGATGCTAATGATAATGCCATTGTTAAATTGAATTCAAAACATCGAATTTTGTTCCGCGGTTGAATTCGATCTACCCATAAATTGTGTAATGAGCAGTCTTCATTTACATGTGCATGATGAGTTCCCAGCAAGTGTGAATATTCTTCCAAGGTGGAGATCAAAGTATATGCCTTGTACACACGCACAAAATATTGTTTTTACATATGCCATGTATATTCTTTAGTTGCTTTAAAAGGAATATGCGTTGATAAGCTTTCTTCGTAATGCTGTCGATGTGAGAATCCCACTTTATATTCTGTTGGAATGTCAATCCAGGTATTTTGATTTCTGGTACAACTGCAAGATCGATGGGAAAGCTGACTGTGCATCCTGACTTGCCAAACATAATGAGAATAGTTTTGACCACATTTATTGCAAGACCATGTATGTGACAGTAATGTGTGACGTTGTTAATTTCAGAGTGAATAGTGTCGTTTATATTTGAGTGCTTGTACGACGAAAACAACAGGTAAAAGTCATCGACGCATTTGAAATTTTTTGTGTCTGTATATTTAGTATATTCAAAATATATTAGTATATTCATGTCTGTCTGTACATTCAAGTACCATAAATTAGGCGAACAGATATGGCGAGATAAGTGAACCGTCTGGTACACCGGATGAAGTGACTTTTCCATTGAGGCCAGACCACGTCGTGTTACCCTCTATCGTCTTCCGAGAAAATATCTGAAACACCAGCGAATGAAATCAGGTGGAAGTTCGTTTTCCGTCAAGGACTGAATCAATTTATCGCATGGTAAACAATCGAAGGCCTTACTGAGATCAGAAGCTAATATGATAACTGTCGATATTTGTGCTTTAGGGCATAATTTGCTGAAAGTACACATAACAACCTATAATTTTGTTACATGCATGGGCATTTTTCATCACTCGTCACTAAAACAGATACCAAAGATCAGATACCAATGATGGATATAGATGCATGGCCACTCGGTCTGCATGTATGGGGAAGCTTGAATTTATCGTAATTATCAAAAGAAATGGGAGGGAACTTGGTACATTGGTACGTTGCCATTGGAAGTCGCAAGGTTCAAATCACGTCCTATTCACGCAATAGTACCAAGCACACCAATTATAGATATGTTGCTGCTCATGGATTAGTTGTTCACGAAGTGCTAAAGTCTCGAAGCCTTTGTGAAAGAATGTGAGGTAAAGGCATGCATGTACCTCGCGTTATAATTTATTCGACTAATTTAGTTTTGACCATTAATCGAGCAGCATTTTATTTCCAAACCGCTCGAAAAGGTAGAACTTCAATTGGACTTCTTCATGGTCATAACATACATAAGTCTAAACTCACACACATTTTTTGATTTATGTGATTTCAGCAACTTTTTGATATAGTAAATGTAGCTCGCAAGCATTCCGCATGGACAAGAAGACGCTTGTATTGATGATATTAATAAGCAGCAAAATTTTTTAATCAGAATCGGTAAAGCTGAGACATTGAAGCTAATAACCTATTTATTTCTTTTTATTTGTAACATATTCAAAATTCGATGAAATGTTTATCACAAAGTGGTTTATGATGAGCTCAGTTTGATGCTTATCGGCTAAAAATAATTATTTTTCAATGATTAATGTAGCAAAGTAAGTCGTTCATATCATTTAAGTTTTGCGTTTTTTTTATTTTCAGGAAGTTGGACTGCTTGGTTGTGTAAATTCAGCTTGTCTCAAGTCAGTGAAATCAGATGAGCCTATACCTTTAGAAAATTTGAGGTCGTGTCCTTTATTGTACAGAATTTGAGCAGTGCAATCTCAGACTGTCACATCACTCAAAGACATAACTGCTCAAACTTTCCAACATATTGCACTTTCCCAATTATTCATTTCCTTGTGTGATTGAAATAAAGATACCTATCTGTTAAAAGTCATCGTGTTCTACTCTACACCGTCATAATCATTCAGTTGAGTGCATGAGCTGGGCATATTTTCAATTTCTTACAAACAAAGCATCTCCGCAAAAACTTTATTCTGGAAACATGTGGGTTAGACATAGTTACACTAGATGCAATATGTACGATTTCCTCAATCTTGAGATCTCGTCGAGGTTTAACAGCAAAAGTAGCATGTCGTGGCAGTGGTAGTAGCGTGCTATTTCATAGGAGTCACAAAAGAATTCATAAATAAAATTCAATACACTGACAAATAGGAGTTAGTCAAAGCAGACTGCAGGATTTAGAGAACAAATTTAAGAAAATTGTGTAAACACGATGAGAATTGTGAAGAGATGCTGCACAATTACACAGGGTCAATTTGAAGTTTCTAAAATATTGAGATGTAGAAGGCACAATATATATGTAACAAAGTAGGTCAAACACTCATCGCACTGTCATAGGCCTACTAAGCGATTTACTGCATTACATTTTAATTATGGACTTCGTCTTAACTTTAAGTTAAATTGTATCATGTTAATTATAGCATCAATAGATTGCCAACTGAATAATATTATCCCCATTGATGCGAATTAATTCAAGAAAACTGCGCATTGATGTAAGGATTAGTTTTCCGGTGGAACTACATTTAGATAGTGGCACCGGTGTAGACATTTTGCCTCGTGAATCCCACAATTTCAACATTGGCCTTCACAAGCATGTATAATTAAAGCGGAAGATGCTTTGTAGAGTGAATAGAAACCAGGAAATGATAGCATTTCAAAATCGGTGACCCGTAATTCTGTACTAAAGGACCCAAAATCTTAAATGCGCTAGCCTGAAATTGGTAGGATTATATTTTTGATGGATACATCTGACGTTAATACAAGGCTGCACTTTAACGAATCGATACATGCACTGTGCACGTACATGCAGGCAACATAATTTTAAAGAAATCTTACTAAAAAATCCTACTAAAAATCCCGCTCCATGCAGCTGAATCAAGTTTGTAACTAATAGGACTATACAAGGACTTAGACAGTCACCTCAAATTTCTATCAAGAAGAAAAATGTCAGGGTCCTTTTTTTATTTTCTAGTGTTTTGAGCACTAGATAAAATACATCATACAACTTATTGGCAAATTCATTTCTCACTTCATGACATCAGGGTGCCATCTAAAATCCAAATTTGTCATCCTCAATCCCATTTGTCATCTGTTGTCAGAAGCAGAAAGCTCAGCGTATAAACGTAATATATTGAAGAGCAGCTGCTGAAATTACTTATTTTCTCCTTTCAAATGAAACACAAAATACACATAGATAAATTTGAAAGAAAATAGTGCATTTTGCATGACATTTACCCAAACGGTCTCAAACTCAATACTCCACTGTAGCGCAAATCTTTGCGCTTGGGTTCAACATGAAGTGTTTTCTTCCAATTACACATTACTTTGTCAATGTCAAAATGACAAAGCTGACCAAAAATGACCAATGGTATCTAGACCTGTGCTGTACCAACTGAGCTACGAGTCACTTGTGCGACTGGGTCAATCGGCAGGATCAAACCTTAACCACCACACATCAGTTGTCATAGTATTGCAACAAACTTTGTAGCATAGTAACCACCCAGTAAACATTGTGACGTCATTGCGACGTCCCATTGATGTCATCACAGTGACCTCCCCACAAAAGACGTCAAGAAAGAACTGTTCTGTATATTACGTCACATCCAAAGTGTGGAGACAAACAACATAGCATGGCCAATTATGCGTTTACGTAATCTGTTTTGGGACTATTTTTTTTATTTTCCATTCTCGAACTCTCGATCTCTCACTCCACTATTATCTACTCTCCTCGCTTTTCTTGATACTTTCCCTTCATGGCGCTCTCTCTCTGTTCATAGCCTAATTTCTCTTCTACTTCCTCTTCTCTTTCTCCCTATATCTATTAATCAATTATTCATTTGATTATTAACTTTTGAACAACTGAGGTGTGGTGGGGGTGAGGGTTGATCCTGCCAATTGACAGAGTCGCGTAAGTGGCTCGTAGCTCAAGGTTAGAAGAGCCCAGGTCTAGTTAACCTTGGTCGTAGGCGTAGGTTCGAATCTACCAGCCGCACATCTTTTGCATATCTTATTGTGATTATTGGTTTATTTAATTTCATTGTTGTTAATATTATTAATCAACTTAATCTTTTCTTCTCTCCTCTTCTATTCTCTTCCACTTCTCTTCTTGTTTTTATGCTTGTTTTTCTTTGTCATTTCTCTTCTCTTTCCTCCTCTCCTTCTCACTTCTCTTTTTCTTCTCTCCTTTCTCTTGATTTCTCATCTTTCGCCTCTCTCATCTTCCTCATTTCTCTCATTTCCTTTCCTTTTATTATTCCTCTTCACCTTAAGCTTCTTCTTTTTCTTCTGCTACCAATTATTCTTATGCTTTGTTTTTATACTGGATTAGTTAAAAGCTATTTTCACGAAATTATATAAAAGTTGAAGTATTGAAATGATGGAAAAAAAAAAAAAAAAAAAAATATTAATTTTGTCCATTGGGACATATGATATATCTGATCTTTTTCATTTTTTTTTCAATTTCGTGGCGTGGCGAATGAATGATCAATTTAATTCGCCCCAAGAGAAAATTTTATATAAATATTAGGCTTATAACATTATGCCATGCTTAAAAAAGGAACGCTGCTATTCGCAACATTTCATTCTTCTGTTTATGATTTTGTTGTGTGTCATCATATAATAGTTAAAGTTTTCTACAAAATACTGAAGTTTGTACCATAGGATTATAAAATAACAACCAATTTTAGGCAACCATTTTGCGATCAATATGGTTATGATTGTGCATTTTTTTTTTCGTATAAGTGAATGATTTAATGTACATAATGTAAGGCACAGGTATCTAAGGTTATTAAGAAACTAGATAAATGATTTTACTGTATATATATATATATAATTGGATGAGTGTAGATCCACACATATCAGTTTGAATGGTTGCAAACATGACAATATTATAAATTGCATATTTGTAAGGTTAGCCACACATTATGGGCTACAGGCATGCGGAGTCGGAGTCCCGGAGTCCTACCATTTTTGCTGGAGTCGGAGTCCTATCAAATGATAGGACTCCGGACTCCGGCCTATAACTAGACGCGAAATATAATACAAACAAATTATTTGTGCTCGTGCACATCTGTCACTGTCTTGATGTCAACTTTCTCCGTCAAACAAAAGTACAGAGACAGCAGTGTATGCAAAGCTTGTAATATTTGAGGGAATGAACCGTGATGGTGAAAAAGGATTGTCGCTTCACTGGGTGATTTAGTAGAGAAGACAAGCCTTCCTACCTCGATCACACCTACTGTATGCACCAAAGGTCACATTAGAGACAAAAGTAAAATATTAGTTTGTTTGAGAACATAACCTCTTACCCTCACGTTAATCGCGTGTGATGTCTCCTCCAAAGCGCATATTAAAATCTAAAGTGTACTCATATTTTTTGGAGAAGGATGGGGATTTTCCTGCCTGGTAGAGACTGGAGAAAAACCGTGTGAAGCGCACATCATGAAAATGGGAGGAGCCGAGTCGTATGCATCCAACTTAAAGCGACATTTGATAAACTTTCATCGAAAGTGATTGATGATTGATACAGCAATGATCACTAAAGATAGGTTCAGGTAAGCTTTTATAATGATCTATGATGCAGGTTACCAGTTTTTTCCAAAAAACTATGCTATATATACTTGCAACCCGGAGTCGGAGTCCTATCAAAATGATAGGACTCCGCATCCCTGATAGTAACAAAACTTAAAAATTAAGGCAAGTAGTGGGGATATAATGTTTACTTGATAGGCCTATCATGCACAAACGATTTCAAATTGTTTGTTTTAGCTTGAATTTCAAGTTATTGTCTGCTCAAGGGTTGAAAGAGGAACCGTGAAGAATAGCAGTTTTTCAGAAAAATCATGAGTTACCCTAAATTAAATTGACCATGTCACACATCCTAATTTTTCCGAGCAAGATGGAAGTGAGCCCTGGAAGAAAACACATAAATGAAACCCGCTGATCCTGATCCGAATGTATGACCCATGATTTCAAGTTCATTGACAAAAAGTCAAACCATTTTGGAAAAACGTCTGCAAAAGCCTCAAAATTGGTGCATATCCAGCTAATTGGTTATAGATTTACTGGAACTTGGCTCCATGATTCGTTCACCTCCATCAAGGGAAGTTGTTCTAGTATGACAAGAAATGTGAAAGAAATCTCTGCTGCTTCATAATTTTTGATAAACGTCAAGTGATCAAAGAAATCCATCTCTGACTTAATGGCGAATGATAGAATTTAAAAAAAGAAATCTCGACGCGTTTCGCGCACTCGCCCGTTATCTAGAGACAGATGCACAAGACGTGAGAAATCGAACAGCTGAATATTCGCTTAAACACTATAGCCTCGATTGAGTGATTTGAGAGAAATCAACACAACGTCATCTCATATTCGGTGAACATTGTTTTAATATATCACGTTTGTGCTCGAAACTTATCATTATTGTCACAAAATTATTTCTATAAATCGGGATTTAATTGTCCAACACCCTGGTAATAAATCACACTGGGGTTGAAAATTCATGATTTTTTATTTGACATAAATTGTAAAAATATTTTATTTATCTTATATATGATTTTAAAGAATAGTGACATGATACATAGGATTATTAACAGTGGATGTAAATTAATCGAAGTTAGGTTAATCTGCATAGTGTTGAAATTAGCCTAAAAGGTAATCAATCACATGAGCTCACAACATCATGCAGATAGATCACATAGAAGCTCAAACATGTGAACATAAGTTTTATGTAGAGCCAAATGATTTTGTACCATGCATAGTAACATTATGCAAGCCCTACATTTTTCGAGCAGTGTTTATCTCTGTCATCTTCATATGTACCATGCTGGCCATAAAGATGGAATAATCTGAAAATTGTTCACACTAATGGCCTAAGTCATCTTTGCCATCACGAGATAATCCGTCAAAAATTATGTCACGTGTTGATATATTTTGCAATATTTTAACACACTTAGATGATCACTCATGTTTCAATCAAGTTATATCTGTTTACTCTGAGAAATGAAAAATATTCTATCTTCATGGACAACTTGGTGCACCTCTCTATCCGTTAGGAGCGCCCTATTCACATCCCATGCTTTAAACTGTTAAAGCCTATCAACCAATAGTTCTCTATTTCTACGCTTACATGGAGATTTTCCATCAAGATTCAAGTAAAATTGAGCATCTTCATTTCCGATAAGATTTTTCTGTCACTCAGCTTTACTGTTTTTCAAACGAGACAACTAATATCAGTAATTGCAAAGGAAATGATAACTATGACGTGAATTCATAGTGCATTGCAGGACTAAAGGCATACACATAACCATTTGAAATTGCATTTGTTTTGCTTTCTTTACAATATTTGTATGTAGTCCGTAGTGCAATGAGAATGTACAATGCGCTTTATTTGCAGCATGTAAACATACACGTCTAGAAAGTATTTCTAATAATTAAATTCAATCAATTTGGAAGTGCAGAATTACTGCTTATATAAACCTCTTCCACTCAACCAAATGGAAGCTCAGCATGAGACTGAAAGATTATAGTTTTTAATATCATATTCTTCGGTTTCCAATTGCTTGTTTGACATAAATCATCGTTCTTTTTGTTAATTTGAAAACTGCAATTCACACGAGATACTCTTGCAGACATGCGCTTCGTTAAAAAGATAGACTACACGATACATTATGATCCTAGACAAGATTGTGTCTGCAAGACGAATAAGTTACATGTATCAATCTCATCCTTGATCTTTTTTGCATTTCTCCGAATCAAGAGAGATCGATTTGTTTCAATTCCTCATTTCTCTCAAGCAGCAACCTTCTATCTGTGAGACAATATTGTAAATTCATCTCACAAAAAAATTAATCTATCCACTGATTGCACCCCGCTGTAGAGTTGGAACTAACCATCGGTCGCTGTTTCGTGCTTGACCGAGGTCACGAACGGCCAACTTGTCGATGATATTTTTCTTCGATGACCGTCCTTTGACCGGCCGGTCGACTGGTAGATCAGTTTCTAACCGTTGACAATCCCACGTAATCCGCTGAGCAAATAATCTGACATATAAGCTACATTAGAATTACAATCAAATAAAACTGCATATCACTGTGCACTGTTTCGCACTTCCGCAGATCTTTAACAGTCATGGGCGTATTAAAAAACGTTATCTGTCATCTCCACTAAAAACAATGATCCTGTCATGAACATTGTAAATTGTTCCTAAATAACAGTGACCATTGTTGCAATTATCTTGTTGAAAACGATTCCTACAGATTCGAAGAATTCAGAGAATTGCGAAAGTTTTCTTGATAATGTTGGTCCTTCCGATCATTATTTAAAAAGGTAGCATACGCACGAACCGGCAACAAGCTTCCCTCTAGAGCTTGACATCGTCTGTGTCTCTTTGTTGTGTGATCTAATTGATAACAGTCACTGACACTTCGCACAAGTGGCTGCTCCTTGTTCGATTGCTGGGGTATTATGTCAGCAAATTGTACCATTTCATTGGTATTTCATGTTCCAATGCTTCCTTTCTAGTCAAACAAGAAGAGGTGACCTGTCTAATTCTGTGGATAGCGACCGTCAACTATCTGATGGCGCGCCGTCAAATTAAGTGACTCCCTATTGTTCACTCATTCATCTAAGGAAATTGCGTATAAGATGCGGCAAGCATAGGCCAGGACAGCATCAGTGATCGCAAGCGAACAAGGACTTTTCATCTACAGGAACGTTGTTGGACAGATAGCATGCCTTCTCGATCAGTTTGTCCGCATAAGAAAACCTCTTCCACTCACCGATAATTAATGCGGCCCAATACTATATGAGGAGTTTCATGGCTTTATCTGAGTTAAGGAATAACTTGAATAGATAAGGAAATTAAGGATTAAGTCTGACCAAACACCACACTGTTGCTTTTCGCCTCTCTATGCGCTGTAAATGTTTTTATTTAAATTGAAAAGTGTCAACTATGTCACGTGGAGATGATGTTAAACAGCAATTGATAGACGATTAGCAAGTGACATTTCTCTAGAATTTTGGTCAAAGGAGCCGATTGAATTTATATTTGAACTTTTGACTTAATGACTTCATTTTTCAAGTATAACATGCCTTCAGTATTCCACTTTCCCTGCTTTAATAAACTTAAAAATAACTTGCATTAAATGAGTTCCAACTTAAATATGATAGACAAGCGATCTACAATATTTAAAACAAGTGAAAAGTTGCTATACATTTACCTTGCTGCTCAATTTACTTTCAGATGGTGCACAAGTCTTAAAATATGAAATCATTTAATCAAAAATCAGTTTCTTAGAATCTGGGTTTCGGAGTCGGAGCCGACAAGAAATACCACGGCTCCGGCTTGAAGAATTAAATGTATTAAGAATTCAGTCATTTTGTGAGAAAAAGTGTTATTTGACAGCGCGCGTAGCTGAAACGAATGTAAGTGTGTCATCATTGTAGGTTATCTTTTTAGACCTCCCAAAAAAACTGACCTACATCTCCTTTCAATACATAGCCTACTGCGAATCATTCATTTGAATTTCAAAGGAGGTCGCGGACTTCCTTAAGACTGTTCCAGCCGAAAACGGAGTTGTCGGGCGAAAGGCTCTTGTCCAAAAACAGGCACATGCATTCTCGCCTCAAATCTATTGTACTTATTATTAGAGCACATCATTGATTCTTCATTATCATTCCCCTAAAGATGCATGGTTATTTTATAGGTGTCTCATTCTTAATAAAATGTCTAATTGAAGTATCTAAATACTCATGAGTAGAAGTACTTTTGATATAAAAAGAATTTTAGTTCAATGTGGAAATATGTTTCACTTGTTTGGTATGAAGCATATTCATAGGAATTTTAGAGCCCTCACAGCTAGCTGGTTGAATCATCTCCTCCAACCAATAGTACCTGTTTCTGCTGGGAAAGAGGCTAAAAAATTGACTTTCAGAGAATACAGTATGCTCCATCCATGGCTGCTATGAATCAGCGCATCTGCCGAGTTCTACCCGGTTCCTGTTCTTATGAGGCACGATCAAATAAGTGCATATGTATGTCTAACAGCGTGCGGACTGAAGCTTTTGAAAACCCTTTCACTAACTGAAATACCCCGATGTGTCTGACTGAAATACCTCTTTTTAATCAATGATGCCTCACTCTGGAAGAAGGAATTTGTTCTCGACTCTGATTAAGCGCTAAGAGTGGTAATGGTAGGGACTAAATCAGAAGCTTCTATCAGTCCCATATAAGTAGAGAACATTTCCATTGCTCCCTCTGGGACTCATGCTTCATTAAAAAGCGGGAAGCACCAACTAGATAATTAGTCATAATTTTTAGCATGGTAGTCATTTTTCTATCCTGCATGTGTTTATGCCTCCAATCACTGATACGTACGAAAATGCATTGAAAGATCTAATGAGTTTCAGCTAAAACTTAATTGGGATGTTGTGTTTACGACAAATAACGATTTGATAAATCTAAATGTGTGAAATCTAAAAGATGTGTTTAGCTACTTAAACAGTATGGACTGCATGACCTAGAGATGATTCTACACGCCGTATCACTTCTCATATAATCACAGAAAACACCGACAGTGTCATTTTACCGAAACCTCAGCCTGCTCCCATAGGATATATATGTGCTTCCTGTGATCTTGTCTGACAAGAAGAGATAAGGTCTACTAGGTAGACCTCGACAGATGTGCAGTTTCGCAGTTGCCATCGGGTGTACATCATTCTGCGAAAGTTCGGTTTCGTGTTGGGGACCCGACAGTATGTCAAAGGGTCTTAGGTCGGAGCCGGAGCCGCCCGGAGCCGAGGTGTAGAGTGGGAGCCGGAGCCGTGGTAGCTGGGCCACGGCTCCGAAAGCCTGCTTAGAGTGATTCTTAACTTAAACGGAACCGACGTTTTCATTAAGGATGGCAAAGTGCACAAAACGATAAACTTTGTCACCAGGTCTCAGATGAAAAATTTATCCGGAATCAAAAAAAATTCAATACGGACCCGGACCGGGTTTGAGCCGAAAAAATCGGCTCGGTTCTAGCTCTGGTGACAACCAGACTTAATTTCTCCTTTTCATTTATTCAAAAGAGAGCATGAATCTATATTAATGGTAAGACGCAATAACTGATATATCAATCTTATTAATCTTGGATTGTTGCCAAGGATAAGGATAAAATTGAAAAATGAAAAACTCGTAATTTTCCAGTAAACATCATTCCCGGTACATCGAAAATACAAAATAAAAGTTTTCCTCAATTTTTTGTTGCAACCGATTCTATTTCAATGCCATTAATGCGCACAAGTCACAAACAGAATACGAGACGATGCTTTAGACGTTGTTCTTAAATGTTATAATATATGCTCATCGCGAACGCATCTGGTGTTTACTTTTGTAAAGGAAAAAATTAGACCCTGAAAATTGTTTATTTCGATGAATGCTCTGCACATTGTTCTGATATCTTTAAACTTTATTGTTTATGATATCTACAGAGTTCCTGCTTTATCCTCAACAAAGATAAAGTTTCCCGATATTGTCTCAAACCGGAGGATGAACTGGATTTGAATTTAATTCCAGAAATATTGAACTACGTTTAAAATGAATATTCTTGCTCGAACTGTCAATTTTTAGGAGCTTCAAAGCATTAGAGTCAAGAACTCAAAGCTTTCAAGATTTTCCATTCTTCAAATATTGACACATCTTCTGTCACTAGCGCTGCGAATTGATTTGCATCCCCTACACCTGCCGACGGAACGGATGACACGGGAAGCAAGAGACCGCTTTGCATGGAGAAGGATCCAGTATGACGTCGCCAAGAGTCGCACGCGACTGGGCGGCACCAGGTAACCAGGTAAACACCTGCCGACACCATAGCTAGGACTGACGGTTCGACTATGGCTTCTCAATTGCTTAATGTCGTCTGTTCACGACTCACTACACCAATCAGTCGCTTTGCGTCATCTTTTGCAGCTGAAATGACTGCTCCAGACGTGGTCATTCAGCACATTTCACTCCATCTGCCAACAACCACAGGCCGCGTTGAAGTTCAGTTCTGTATTGACTCTATGGTGCGCGCTCTGCGAAGCAGTTGGTCTTCCATTTGCGAGATGCTGTTTGATAATACATTATGATGGCATACATCGACTAGCCTTAGTACGGCCTCAGTATAGTCTCAGTAAGTTGCCGTACTGCACGGACCTTGACCGCAACAGCTCTGTTTTGGGATCCCAACTGAACACTGACAACTGCCCAATTCTATGCATCTGTCTCCGCATCGCATTGGTCAGAATTTCTTCCCTTTCAACAATAGACGAATGTCTTTGTTGCGAAGACAGTCAAGCGAGGATTTTGCTTGCTGCTTAGTTGCTTTGCTCATCAGATAAACCAGCTCAGTAGAAAGTCTGTTGCCAGCTCTGTAATCGATTCAGCATGCTTTCCTTCACCAACTTGAATACCATACGATGGTATGACAATTCGGGATGCGACTTGTTGAAGATAGTGAAACTGTACCAACCAGCATGTTGTGTAAGTGTTCCACAGGTCATCTGTGGACTCGGGTACTGACGGAGCAAGCCTTATGCCTCAGCCACACTGAAAGCAAAGAAAACACGAGCGTCCCGAGCAAACGTATCTCCGCAAGCTATCAATCGCTCTCGTTTGCTTTGCTCGCAGTGTGGCAGTCTACCACTGCTGCAATGATGACTCTATATTTGCTGCAAAACGCTTTGTTCGAGTGGTTTTTTGCTATATTAGCTGCAAAACGAGTGGCTGAGGCCTTACACACTTCATTGACCACATGCACGCCACTTTTTCTCATTTTAATACTCGTACAGTTGCATGTCTTTCCATCAAGGTGTGTTGCAGCTGTATGGTGCATCGAGGAGATCATGTAAATTTACACTCCTACCCTCTTATTTATTTATTTATTATTTATTTAGTACACCAATAAGTGAATTGAGCACCAAGGCAACACAGGAAATACATTCAGGAGGGAACAATTAGAAGTTACAATAAAACATAAAAAGCTTTCGTTCAAACTGTTTCACTGTTCACAATATCGTCGGGGAGGCGGTTCCAGTCATCTATGATGCGGTGGGAAAAGGAGGATAGGCGACAATTCAGATTTGTTGGGTGGCGGAAAATTTTGTAGTTATGTTCACGGGTTCGGGAAACACTAAAGGTGAAGAAGGAATTAGGATCACTTGGAGTAAGGTGGTTACATATTTTGAACACGGTTGTAAGGTCTATAATCCGACGACGACATTGTAGTGTTGGGAGTTTCAGAGCTCTCAGTCTTTCTTCGTAGGGTAACGAGGATAGACCACGGATGTTTTTGGTGAATCGACGTTGTACACGTTCGATAGCCAGAATGTCTTTATTCAGGGATGGATTCCAGACTGGGATGGCATATTCGAGGTGAGGGCGGACCAGTGTCTTGAAGAGACGAATAAGCAGATCGGCGTCCCGAGAGACGAATGTCCTGAGGATGGCAGATACAATGCGATTCGCTTTCTGAACACAGGTCAGAATGTGCCGAGAGAATTTTAGGTCTTTTGAAATCAGAACTCCAAGGTCTTTGACACACTTGGAATTATTCAGGAAACTTCCATCCAGACGGTAGTCCGAGGCAGGATTGCGAAATCGAAAGTGTAGAATGGAGCACTTTTGGGGATTGAGCGATAGCTGCCATTTCTTCGACCAGGTGGTTACAGCGTTGAGGTCAGCTTGCAAAAGTTCTTTGGCTTTCAGGGGATCAGTGCGCTTGATTTCGGAGTACAATTTTACATCATCAGCATGTTTCAATAAAGAAGATTTTGTCAAGGTGTCATCAATGTCATTAATAAAGGTGACAAACAGATCTGGGCCTAAAACGGATCCCTGGGGGACACCAGAAATCATGCTGTAGGGGGAAGAATGCACACCATCCACGACAACACTCTCAGTTCTATCCTCAAGAAAAGCTTTCAGAAAACATAGAAGTCTCCCTCCAATGCCCAAGGAAGTCAATTTCGAGAGGAGACGAAAGTGAGGGACTGAATTGAACGCTTTTTCAAAATCGAGATATATGACGTCAGCCCACTTGGACCGCGATCCACAACAGATGTTAAATCCTCGAGGAATTCTAAGAGTTGGTGGGTACTAGACGAATTGGATCGAAAACCAAATTGAGAGCGCTTGATTATGTTATATTGGTTCCAGAACTGCCACAGGTGATCGCGAACAATCGACTCCATCAATTTGGAGGCAGTAGAAGTCAGGCTGACCGGACGGCAATTCTCTGCCTTCTTGCGACAACCTTTCTTATGTATAGGAGTAACCAGAGCGTAATTCCAGACTAGCGGGATACTCCCCAGCTCAAAAAAGATCTGGAAAAGGCGAGCAAGAAGTGGAAGCAGAACAAAAGCACCTTGTTTGTAGCAGATATATTGAATGCCATCAGGGCCAGGGGAGGAGAAATTCTTCTTATGTGATAGGTGGAAGCGAATTCTATCAGGTGTGAAGACTACATCAGCGAGGCAATGTTGAGGCTAGGATTATTTGACTTGAAAAATGACAGCTTGACAATGTTTCCCTTGCAAGCTTGTATAGCGTTTGTTCGTACATGCCTTTTTCACTGAAATATTCTTGAATGGCTCCAATAGCCATCGATTATAATTGAGATCACTATTCGTGATTCTTCGATGTTAAATTGTAAGTAAATTAGGCTAGGTCAAACTTTCGATTTGATTTAACAAATCCGTTTTATCTGAATAAAACGGTTCTATGTATTAAACCACCGCAAGCATTTAATCGCGTTTTAACCGCAATTTCGACACTCGATCATGATATTACGATTTGATGAAACTGTCTGGTACATATAAACGGCTTTATCAAAGCTAAAGCTTGTTGAGGTCAAGGATAGGATTTAATGGTGTTCAAAGATTTCGATTGAACAACATTCGATATCAAGATCGGATTTATCGAATATTGTAAACAGAAGTTACAGTGGAAATGTGATCAATCAATTCCTGCTGCAGCTAATAAGTTCGCAGACATGTTTAATCGTGTTTCTGACCTCTCTCTTCGATTTACGCTATTTAACCAACTAGTGTTTTAACCACAGAATTAGACAGGTCGTGTCTTCTTCTGTTTGACTAGAAAGGAAACATTGGAACATGTAACGCTGGTGAAATGGCACAATCTGCTGACTTAATACCATAGCAATCGAACAATAAGCAGCCAGTTCAACATTAAACACGCCAAATTGTGCGACGTTTCAGTGACTGTTATCAGCCGGATAACACAGCCAAGAGACACAGTCCATTTCAAGTTCCACAGAGAAGTTTGTGAACGTTTTTTCGTGCGCCTGATAACTTTTTTAATAATGATCGGAGGGCCCAACATTATCAAGAAAACTTTTGCGCAATGATCTGAATTCTTCGAATCTGAAGGAGTCGTGGCGATCGGAGCATTTTGAAGGAATTCAGAGCAATCCGCAAGCGGCGCACGACTATTTTTCCTATCTCTGCAAGGTATTAAAAATTTCTTTTTGCCCACTTATTAAGTTCCTGCATGTGCCATCTGTTTGAATCAGTTTGCACTTCCGGCAAAGTGATACGATTAAACAATCTAATTCTGTGGTTTTAACAAATCTCACATTGCTTTGCATGACGTGAAGCTGTCAATGTCATTCACTTGCGATCGCTTAACAAATTCGTATCGATTTGATGAAGTTCTTGGTTTTGATAAAACCAAAGTGATCAGAAAATCGCTTTAACAAAACCGATTATGCTATTAGGACAGTCGAGGTCAAACTTTGGATTTACAGCATGAAACCGTTTAAAATGGTTTTGTTTAATAAAACGGACGTGTTATTAAAACCGTTTTGATTAATCTAAATCTACATGAGATCAAACATGCATTTACAGTAATCCACTGTAATATCGCTGCGATTTAACAAAACGGATTTATCAAAACGAGCTTTTTGAGATCGATTTGTCTAATCTAATCGAAAGTTTGACCTGGCCTAATGTATTTGGTGCAATAAGCATACCTAGCACAATTCACAAAATAGTTGCCCCCACGCTTCCAAATTTGTCCAAAATTCATGAAAACTAATCAATTTTTACAAAACGTCAGGTACGGGCAATTGAGTATATTTTCTACCCACTCCCAAACATTTATGCAAATTGGATATGTAGGCCTACTTTTTGAATTAGAGACGATAACTTCACGCGTGTAGTGATGTCAGTAGCTTGATCTGACTTCGTCTATTCGAAGCATTGACTCGTGTATACCATAGTGCGTGCATGCATAATTGCTCTCTTTTGGTCTCATTGGCTGTTATTTCAAATAACACGACTCACATCCGGGTGCAACTTTTGTACAAATTAGTGGGCCTATTAGTTTATGTGACTTTGGTCACTGACAATTCACAAGTTGTTACGAAATTATGTTGTCGACCTCAAGTGCTATCTGCTCTGAATGTGTTGAACAGACGAAGTCAGATTAAGCTGCTGACATAACGTTGCACTTCAAGTTGCATCGTCTCTAATTCAAAATGTTTTTGTCCAATTTTGGGACAATCGATCAGTTTCTATAGGCTTTAGAGAAATTTGAAAAGGTCAGGGGGAGATAACCCAAAAGTGGCTACTAACAAAATGTCAAAGAGTGACTGTGAGACAGGTGCTGTGTTAGCCACATGTTGGCCACTGTCTAAATGTCAATTAGGTCTAAACTTACAATGTTTAATTTGTGCAATTGAATGTTAATATAGTCAATTGCACGCAGGCGGTTGACTTCACTGAAAATGTCAAATTCATTCAAATTTGAGTAAACTCCTCACACATCTTCATAACACCAATGACTCGGAACAAACTTCAATTGGTGACGTTGGTTTTGGTTCTGTTGCACTGCTATGCTATAAGATATTTGGTATAACTCTTCACTGCCATGGTATAAAATATTTTCAAATTTATGGTCATATTTGTACTTGATAGGATCAGAAATTTTATGATTTCGTCATTCTGGTCCAATTTTCCAGCTGGCTATAAATGTCTGTGACAATATTCCTTCATGATGAATCAATGCGATCAATGGATGAATATAGCCGTCAAAAAGACTTACTTTAACAAGTATGGAGGTGAATATGAATCTCATGCAATCTTATCACATATCCCTTCACAGAATCGTGTTGACCTTGACAGGAGTTCACAGGACTACAAACAGAATAAAGCGACGATGGAGTTACATGCATATTGAACAGACACATAGTGACATCATCTCAACCCAGTGGGCGCTTTCCGAATCACGAACAAAAACTCAAATTGTGTGACTGAAGCTCAAAGCGTGCGCGCCGTAGACCAGTTGAAAATAAAGATATCACGCAAGTTTATGACAGAAATGGGGAACGGCAACAGTTCGGCGGTGATGACAATATGAAAAAAAGATTTTCATTGAGCTTGTTTGACAGGAAATGACTGAATTCAAGACGTGTAGGCATGTCATTTTATGCTTTTTCAGCACATTATATAGTGAGTGGGCTTAGGCATACCATTCTTTCTTTGGGTTGTAATTAGCAACCCTGCTGCAAATTATTGATAATTGCAATGAACTACATTTTTAATGAATAATTTGTAATTGTAATCAATTACTTTTTTAGCCATGTAATTGAAAAGTAATTGCAATTAATTTGCACTCAGTACTTTTAAACACTCATTCAACATGCATTGCAAATTACCTCATTCTCCTTGTCAATGATGCGTTATAACAACGCTAATAATATCACACTGTCATATTATACCTAGATGTTGATCACGGGTACTATTACTGGCAGTTTTTTAAAAAGAAATTTGAGACGAACCGTAATGTCAAATCTAAAACCAGAAACGAGAGTCATCTAAAATAATTGCAAAGTAATTGAAATTTTGCATCTGACCAACATTTTGTAGATAACACACATAATAAAATATAAAATTATTTGTATATATAAAATGTAGGATAGTCCTGAAAAGGACTCATTAAGCGTTCATTGGGCTGGACACACGTATATCCAAAAGTTCACAAAGACAAGAACGAAAATATAAAAATAAAAGTGGACAAAACAACACTAAAACAAATATATACAAATATATATACAAGGGCCTCATCAGCAAGATGACCATCTGCTTTCTTCTCGCTTCGTGTCCTTTTACATCTTGGACGAATAAGCAGTGGCGGACCCACGCCATAGGCGTGCCCCATAAAACAAAATGAAAATAAAATACACAGAAATAACGGTACTCAAAATACTGTGGATGCACTCACATCATACCACATTGGACGGACAGTTTTCTGCTTGAAAGGAAGCCAAACTTTAGCAGGAGTGAAGAATGCTCACGTAGAAGTTTTTCCATGCGTCTTCTTAAATCACATAAAAGATAGCCTCCTTTTGTAAACAATTGGCATGTGATTTTAATCTTAATAACAACACAGTAAATACGTAAACATCTTAATACTTGACCTGCAAAAAATGTACTACCCATATAGGAAGGAAGAAGACTTTCAGGAAAGGTGAACAATGCATCTTCAAAAGGGAAATCATCAACCTTGTGATACACTGATCAGTGGACTCCATCTTCAAAAGCACTGGAATTGACTAGAAGCAACTTGTAACTGTGGACCCTAATCAATTACATTGCTGGAGATGTAATTGGTAATGAACTACAATTTTAAGAAAGCAATTTGTATCTGTAATCAATTACATTTTATGAGTAATTGACAAAAGTCTGGCGATATCTCATACAGCAAAAGTGCACCAGAATATAGGCTACCCTGATGCTTTGTTGATGCTGAACGCAGTGAAGTGATCGACTATTTGATGCAGCGATTAACTTACATTCAAATGATATTTGTGCTAGCACTCGTCAGATCATCGCAAGCGCAGAAAACCGGAAATGCATGACTCTATTTCCCCAGTGAGACACAATCACTTGACTTAAAAAAATACTCTATCACTTGTAGACAGGCAATATACTATGTATACTTTATTGGACAATTGTATTTGGAACTTCAATCATCATAATGAAACAGAAAATTCGATTCAAAGCTGGAAAGTACTAAAATTTGGTGCGCTCCAAAATGAAATTTTTGAATAGGATGGTACCCAGATCGACATCAGCTTTTCATTGGTTCCATGTGCTCCATGATTATTTGCAGCAACTCTGATTGGCATTTGTGTGGCTTTGATTGTGGGCATCGTGTATTTTTACGCCAAAAGTACCGTGTCCATTGTTTGCAAATTGCATGATCTTGTAATTAGATTTGCACTTAGCAGAATACATGGAAATAGTAGTCGGCGAATGAATAGCTATGTGCTTTTACCGCTTTGAAAACAGTTTCATATCGAGAGCCGATTAAAGTTGACAACCCATTAAGTGTCTATCGCAAAATGCTATGTCATCATCTAAAAAATCTGTTTTACACACGAAGGAGTATTACTTTAGCTAGCTACATCAAGTCATTGTATGATGCACTATTCAATTTAAGTGTATTGAAGCAATCTCAAAAATGTTTTTGAGATCTCTTTTACTAATTGAACTCCTACCAAAAGAGCATTACGAAATTGGTTACTTGCTCTGCCGAAAACAGCAATTCATATTTCAGTGCACTCTTCATGAAGTCAACGATGGAATCAAAGCAATGCGACAAATAGCGAATGTCTACCTTGTTGAGAACAACCTTGAACGCTGTTTCCCACTGTAGTGCTGTAATACAAAACATGTCACAATTTTACATGTCAGCTAGCTATCATGTTTGCTGGCGGCTGCGGTGGGAACCTCCTTTACAGTGCTAGTGATCCTTACACGCATTGTCAAATTTGTCATAGACCTTTTAAAATTTTTGAAAATCATACGAACTAAGATTTTGTAAGCGCTCTGCTCTCCTGAAGCTGGCTGTGACAGCCAAAATATTGGGTGAATAAAAAAAAGATGATATAGTTAATTACATTGCACATATTGCAGCTTTGGCTCCCATTGCATCTTATAATCAACTATGCTTCTAAAACGGAGTTTGATTCTTCTTCGAAGTAACAATAATTTGGAGACGCTGTGTAAGAACTAGTTGCCCATCCAGAAATGAGTGCTTTTTTATATTTCATATCTGGATAACTCTTTTTTCAAATGAAGCAGTAAGTGCCTACCTCGGCAAGAACCAGATGACTTTCCATCCAATGGTTCTGATCTGATGATCTGACTGCCCTAACAGGTTCGCAAAATAAAGCCTTCCACTATAGTGTTATCGATCAGTTTGTCAAACAATTGTTTCCAAACACCAAGTGATCTAATATATGCCAGTCTGTTCCACATGCAGGACAGAAATAAAGAAAATGTGACTCAAAATATGTTAATAACCACAAAGAAGTGTACGGTGAAAAGATCTGGACGCATTTTTAATTTGGATATGGAAAGAGGCTACGCAATAACATTAGAACAACAATAAAACCTCTTGATGCTGTAAGGAGTGGATTATCTCAAATCACAGGCGATTCAAAGTATTTGGTGATTTTCTAAAAGGGCTATAAGAATTTGTGGGTCTCAAATTCACGAATTTTTAGTAAACCCAACACGTTCGGCAAGAGATTGAACTGCAGGATTAAGCAATTGAAAATGCAATTTGCATGGTTGTATGAGAGTTCATGCTGTCATATGAAACAATGCAAATATATGTCCACTAAATAAATTTGCCGGTAGTTTCAAGCAGTGTTATGGAGATACTTGCATCGGAAATTACATGTAAATCCCAATGACAATGTGCAAGAAGCAAGTGTGGCACGTGAGAAAGTTCAAACCAGTTCAAGAAAGACTGGCAGGTGATGCTAGTCAATGTCGACCCTCTACAGGATTGATCATTGGCCCATAATGCGCTACGTAGCATACATATACATGCTTGTATGTGTGACATACAAGGACCGAGAATATCCTGAACAAATGAAGAATAGGAAATAGTGGACATCTTCTATTTGCTCTCAGATATTCTGCGTGACCCGGAGTCATTGAAACCGGGTCAAGGCAGCATTTGTTTTTGATTTGCAATTTTAGTGTTATACGTGCTCTACCGAAATATCATTGTAATTAAATCAGTTGTAACATCTTTCACACGATGCTTTATTATTTATTTTGCTTGTTTTTTGTTTGTCAAGCAACATTTTCTTAATCACTTTCAAGCAATATTCAGCACCATTTTCAAATTCATGCCAATAAATGAAATCGAACAATAAGTTACTCAGCAGATAACCGCATGGAACAATATACAATACCATCCCTCTTACCCATAGCTCTTATGCTGTTATTTCATGTGGACCGTTCATTTTCATAGATACGATGACGAGTTTCAATCAAAATGAAATTTGATGAAGAAAAATCTCCACTTCTATTCACGAATATCCAAGTCGCTCGTATGACTACGTGTTCTACCAAAATGACTTTTAGTAAGGAAGTAGGCCTATCCATACTTACAGATAAAGCTCATGATTAAGAATATTGTTCGCCATAATATGAAAAACGTACAATCACAGCAAAAGTCATTCACTCCTAAGTAATTTGCTTGCCTCGCTAATAACTCTGTAGTTTTAAAAATTCCAATTTCTCTCAAATGAAGCATTTTCTTAAGATACAGGTGCAGGTGAAAGGTAAAATTTTTGAAGCGGCTTTTAGATTATCAGGATCGAGAATTCCGCATCAGTATGCAAATAAAGAATGCGGGAACTTATTATCAAAATGTGCTTGTGAGTTCAAATGTCAAAAACAAAACATTGCAATTGGAGGCTATAAATAAATCACGTCTGATGTATTCATTCATCACAAGTCCCCGCTGAACTGCTGATGATATTTGAGGCCACTGTATATTTTATGATGCCCATGCAAAGATTCATTTTTATAAATTAGATCAACTTGAAATTCTCAACCACTATTTTCCAATGAATGCTCATAACTGAAAATGACCGTTCAAACATTTATTTATTGCGAAGACAGACTGTTTCTGAACATCAGTGCAGAAAAGGAAGTTGAAATGTGCAACTGAATACATGTGTTGCAAGAAGCTGCTGTCACTAAAATTCTGACTTTCATACTCTTTATAGAATTTCAGTTGATGTTAGGCGTGTTCAACTGTCCAGTCAGCCTTGAGCATAGGCTTAGATGTCATGCTAATTTTTCATTGATATGCAGCATCTAGATTCTACACGGCTACATAAGTTTTTGTTTGCAGGCCAACAAAATTTTCAAAAACATCAAATTTACATAATTTCATTTGTTTGAAAAATCCTGCTCATTACAGGAAACTTATCCTGTAAATATAGACAGCAAATGATGCACCGGTGCCACTTTTCACAGCTGGGTATTGCTGATTGTTTGTGAGATACTTTAACTTTTGAAGAAATTAAAGACTTTCAATGTCATGGAATGACGTTTTCGGTATCTTACTCATCTTATTATCACTTATCTGCTTCTAATTTACATGTAAATCACAAAGTCGTTATAGCATACCACAGGAACATCGAAATGATAACTACCGGTACACGACAAACGGTGCTATCAGCTCAATGTCTGTATTGACACACGCATTATCTACATTCTCTGCGGACACATGCGTTCTGCTTAGACAGGTCTGCATGCATGAAGTGAAAAAGAATGAAATTAGAATCGACGCCAAGCTGTGTATTCGAATGTGTGCCCTGCATAAAAAAAGGCTTCCTACTTATCTCCGATATAATTCCTCATCAAATGAATAGAAAATCAAACCAATTTATGCAAGATATAATAATCGACTTACCAGTGGGCCTGCTCAAGTCGGTGTTTTCATAATATTCGTCGCTGAATGAAGAAATAGAACTCGTATTCTATTTGATGTTGAAGATACTGTCACCTCGTGAGATTCGGTCAACTAATGAACACATTTTCTAAGTGATAGCATAGAATTATATCCTCTTTCACGAGCAAATCATAAATCTCTAGAAAACATGAATAGGGCCCATCATTGACCTAATTTCGCACCTGATTGAAAAGAACTCTCTCGATGCGAACAATAGCATGCACACAAATTTGTAATTCTACAGAACTGTAGAATTGCAAATTTGTTAGGCGGATCCACGAGTCGTCGACATACCCTATATATAGCTCTATATGCCAAGCACTCGTGAATCCGCTCAATTTTCTTTTCAGTTGTATACCTCATAGTTTCTGTTTCTTATCCTTCTGTATTTTCCTGTCTCATGCGAAGTGGACCTCTCTTCTTCGCCTTTCTCTCTAATTACAGTGCGCGACAGCAAGTTTTAAACTTGGCATAAATCTACGGACACGTACATTTTTCAACACCTTCTAATTTTTTTGCTATTAAGAAATATCGACAAATTTATAATCATCTGAAAGAGAATTTTCGGATCTATCATTTGAATGTTGTTGAATTAATTGTTTTTGGAATTGGTGGTTCCTAGAGGCCCATAAACCCGAAAGCCCCAAATTTTCTTTGACTTGTTTTGACAAGCTCATAGATCAATTTGAAACATTCTCCTTGTGATATTCAAAACCGTCACAAGATTGGCTTTCAGAAAATATATAGTTTGACAGTGTTTCCTCGAAGTTTATAGGCAATATTTTGAAAGTAGTATAGATAGAAAATGTGGCGATTTTTTCATTTTCAGAATGTGTTGCGATAATGACAGAAATAACGCTGTTAACTAACTGCCCGCGAGAAAATGAGTCGTGGGCCCCTCGTCAAAAAGTAGTGGGCCACGTGAAAATATGGGGGCCAACAAATTTTTCGAAAATGGCTTATTTGGAAGTTAAAATGCATGATCATGTCAATTTGCGACCATTCTCTTCAAAAAATGGCGTGAAATGTGATCTCTTAAAGTCGAGGGTTGGCCCCCCAATTTTCACGGTTATCTCTTTGACGGTGGTCGTTGGTCGGCCCTTAAGTTCACACGAGCTCTAATTTTGAATGAGAATGACCCCAGAGTTGTCACACACATTGAGCAGCGAATTTGTTGTGATTTCTAAGAAAAACGTATCTCTGATGCTAGTGGACTGGCCCAAAACTGTCATCGATCGGCTGTGTGGCATATCTAGGCAAGTTTTTCCTTGGAATAAATAACTTTAGCTCTCATTTCTCTCAGTGATTTTCGCTACATGATGAATTCAATCGTGAAATGTTGCGATAAACATTTTTGGTTGCGATACTTTATACATTTGCATGACGCATCGATGACAATGCATATAATTACTCAAAATTCCTGACTTACCCTGAACTTCATATCATTCTTTATATCATTCTGACCATGATTCTGACTATGCCTGAATTTCAATGCTTGTCAATTTTTTCGTCAATCAAGGTTGCAAGTTGTATTATTGTTCATTCATTAAATTGTGAATGAGTGGAAGAATCCTCAATGAGTGTTGCATAATATCTCGGTCGCTTCAAGCCTGTTATAGGCCTACAGTGAGGGAGAGAAGGGAGAGAGAATTCTATTAATAGAAGCGCGCTTTGTCCAGTCCAGCCCGATAACAGATAACTTTCTCGTGTGCCTTCGATAGCGCAGCGCAATTAGAAGATCACATTTCAACTCGAGGGTTGAAATAGAGGTCATCGCTTCATTTCACAAAGAGAAATAGCGCAGAATAATCTAGACGATTCATTTGTGTCTGTACCTTAGGAGCTGCTTGACTGACACCTGTGGTCATCGCTGTGTAAATTGATTGATCTTATTAATGGATTATAAATCAAATTACAATAAAGAAAATGCGAGGAATATTCTGAGCCGAAAATATTGATGGAATGGATTACACTGGACAACAAATTTTTGGAAAGTTTCTGTTGCATTGAATTTTACAACGCATTTTGGTCAATTCGGACCTCATGATTTCGAATCTGAAAACCGTTTTTATCCACATGCTCTGGATTTTTTGCAATTTTGATTTTTGTGTATTTTTTTTATTTTTGTTTTTTCATTTTGTTTCTACTTTTTTTCGTTTTTCTATGGATTGTAAAACCGTTGATATAAATTTTTAAGACAGTTAGTGTTAAATTTGAATCTCCTGAGTCCGAATCTGAAGACTATCTTGTACACGTGCTCCAGATTTTGTGTTATCTATTTTTATCATTTTTCATCATTATTTTGTATTTTGACAGTAACCCTATCTTGTTCGTATATTTTCTAATTTTATGTGTGAACGTCAAATGCAATAGTCAATTTTATTTACAGTAAGACCAAAACAAACGATGTCTCAAGTTTTGTTTTGTTTTTAATGCTTCGAATTTAAATTTGTTTTCGATTTGATCAGTTGCCTTTTTGGATCTCTGAATGAAAAAAGAAGTAAGTCACTTCAATCTGAATTATACTGTATAGGTGAGGAAGACGCCTATTCTAAAAGATGTAAACTAAGCTTAGAAATCATTCTAACTATGGCATCTGTATGTAGATCCTACATTCTTTAATATAATATTAAAAATGTGCTGTTATAACGCAGGTTGTAACTAGGCCTACATGTGTGTACTGTATAATAGGCTATATTATACTGTATGGTATCTTATTAAGGTATCTACTAAACATTAACAATTGTTATTTAGGCCACGTGTAATAAAGATTGAAGTCGATCGGAATAAAAAATTCACATAGAATCAGAGTTCTTAAAAAATAAAATCAAAAACAATTCTCACAGGCGGGAATCGAACCCTCGCCGTCTGCACGATTACCCGTGGTGGAAGGCGCTTAACCAACTCCACCATCAAGTTTTTACATATAGCGTGGATATAATTAAATGTGTTACCAAGGAGCTTACTACTCCTATTAACCATAGTAATAAGCTATATGACAAATGTTTGAAATAGAAGATAAATTCATTTTTTTCTTTCAGGTATTATGGCCACAAGAAGACATGCCTGCTACGACAAATCGAACACATTCTGTTACATTTGTGGATGTTATGCTTTTGAGCGTCAACGCCGTAATATATCAACATTTGTGAAACGTGCATATAAAGCTTACTTTGGACTTACTATTGGCGATCAAGATAAACGTTGGGCTCCACATATTGTGTGTCAAAATTGTGAGGAAAATCTGCGCCACTGGAGCAAAGGAAATCGTAATGGTTTAGCTTTCGGCATTCCGATGACTTGGCGAGAGCCGATGGATCATACGACTGATTGTTACTTTTGTTTGGTTAATGTAAAAGGCGTTGCCATGAAAACCAAACACAGAATTAAATATCCCAATATTCCTTCTGCAATCAGGCCGATTCCGCACTCAGACGAGCTCCCAGTGCCAGTTTTCGAGGGATTTGTGCAACCAAGTAGTGAAGAAGAGGGAGATGATGTACATGTTCATCAAGAAGATTCGCAGGACCCTACATATGAACCGGAGGGGTCATCAATTCCTCAAAAGTTCTGCCAAGCTGAACTTAATGATCTTGTGCGTGATTTGGGTCTATCCAAAACTGCAGCGGAACTACTAGCCTCCAGACTTAATGAAAAGAACCAGTTGACCTACGGCACCAAAATTGCATATTTCAGAAATAGAGAAAAAGACTTTCTTCCATATTTTACAGAAGAAAATAACTTTGTGTTTTGTCATGATGTGCCCGGTCTTTTTCGACAGTTGGGTATGCCAGCTTATGATCCAAATGAATGGCGACTATTTTTGGATAGCTCGAAACGCAGTCTTAAGTGTGTCCTTCTCCACAATGGTAATCACTTTTCATCCGTTCCAATAGGACATTCGGTGCATTTGAAAGAAAGTCACAATGATATCAAAACCGTGATTGAACTGATAAAGTACCATGACCACAACTGGATCATATGTGTAGACCTCAAAATGGTGAATTTTCTCCTGGGTCAACAGGCAGGTTTCACAAAGTATCCCTGCTTCCTTTGTATGTGGGATAGTCGCGCCAGGATCAGCATTGGAATCAAATAATTTGGCCTGTTCGTGAAACTCTGAAGAGAGGAATGCCTAACATCGTTAATGATCCAATTGTGTGCCGAGATAGGATCATATTCCCACCTCTTCACATCAAGCTCGGCTTGATGAAGCAGTTTGTCAAAGCGTTGTCTTCCGAAAGCGAATGTTTCCACCACATATGTCGCGTTCTTCCTGGATTGTCGTTTGAAAAGATTAAAGCCGGGGTTTTTGACGGACCACAGATTCGGCTACTTATGCGCGATTCTGTATTTCCTGCAAAAATGAATGTGTTGGAGCGGAATGCTTGGACTTCTTTTGTTACCGTAGTTGAAAACTTCCTCGGAAACAGAAAAGCCGATAACTATGAACTTCTTGTGGCTGATATGCTTTCCGCATTTCGCAACCTTGGCTGCAAGATGAGTGTGAAACTGCATTACCTCTACAGTCATCTGGACAAGTTCCCCGACAGTCTTGGTGCCGTCAGTGATGAGCAAGGTGAGCGGTTCCACCAGGACCTCAAGGTCATGGAAGAGCGCTACCAAGGACGTTGGGATAAACACATGATGGCTGACTATTGCTGGAGCATTCATAGACAGTCATTGGAAACACCTCACAAACGAAAGAGCTACAAGAGAAAGTTTTTGCCCAGCTTGAAACAAACCTAAGATCTTGATCAGAAAATTTTCAAACTTCTTAATTAGTCCTTCTGATCCAATTGTACTGTACTGCACATGCGCCTATGTTTGTTGGGCTCATTCTATAGTTGTATTCACATATGCATATGAATACTTGTGAAATAATAAATGTATCCGTATTACATTCGTTTTATTTAGTAAATGAATACTATAAATCAATTATAGGCTACCGTATCAGTAGATATCAGTGTAAAATTTAGTTCATTTATAAGATATAAGGTTAAGTTGCTATAATTGAAAATCGCCATTTTGTCAGTAGTGTAGCAGTAGTACATTACGAATTTGCAAAAAATCAAAACACCGATTACGGAAAAACTAGAGCACTGGACGAAAAACGGGCTTCAGATTTGGAATCGGTGAGGTCAAATTAGGTGGAAACAATGAAAATTACCCATGCAACAAAATGAGTGTTTTCCAGTGTTATTTATCAAACGCAATTCGTATCAGGTAAGTCGAATGAAGTGATGATAGATAAATTTAGCAAATAATAGCGGTTAACCTGCGCACTACACATTATACCAAACACTGAATTAATTGAAATATTTCAACAGATAACTTTTGAATTAGATGTGATGTAAAAAAATGTTCCTCTGGTTATATATGTTTGACTATAGGTAAAGCAAGCCAATATTTCACGACCATTCAGATCGAATCGTGCGGACAGACTGACATTGTAAACGAATCCCTTCGTATGAATACGGTAAATCCAGTCGAAGCTCGTTAATTCGGACACGGAAGACTTCGGTCAATTAAGATCATACGGCCGCGGTTTTTTTTTTGTATATTTGGCGGCTTATATAAGTTGCTTTTGAATTCAGACTTTCAATAAATAATTACAGACTTTCAATCCTACCAGCCGCACCAGTGGCTCGTAGCTCAGTTGGTTAGAGCACAGGTCTGGTTAACTAACCTTGGTCGTAGGTTCGAATCCTACCAGCCGCACATCTTTTGCATGGCAATCTGATCTATCGTGTATTTAATCTCATTGTTGTTAATAATTAAGAGATAGAAAACCTGGTATTTATGCTCTTAATTATCGAGCTTTGACTGCAAAATACTTTGCACAGCGTTGGCGCTAACTGATGGTTCGCTGCAATGAGATAAAGTCAATTCTGGCGACGTGACATTAGACGGGCAAAATCAATCAATGCGGCATGTAAAAACCAATGAAACAGATTAAGTTAACAAAGGACTTTAATTGAATATCTTTAATAAGAAGGAAACACCGTTGTACTCTTATTAAAGATATTCAATTAAAGTCCTTTGTTAACTTAATCTGTTTCATTGGTTTTTACATTCCGTATTGATTGATTTTGCCCGTCTAATGTCACGTCGCCAGAATTGAATCGAGCTTTGACTGTATGTACAAATTCATTTTTATACTGATTTGTGCACAGATATTCTGCTATTACTGTCCTGTTTCATCTACCGCTTTATCTTTACTGCGTTGACAGCCATGTTGATATGCATTGAATTTTCGGAACTTAGCAATGTACAGTCTGCCCTGACGATACGGCCTACATGGTCTTGATATAATCCCTTGCTTTACATACAACAGGATTTCAAAGAGCTTCTCAAATTATCATCAGACATCCTACCGTGTTCTCAGTAGATATTCTGTTTCTAACAAATGAAACGGAAGCGCTGAATTATTTATGAATTCTAAAATCTTCGGTTATTGATTAAGCCTCTCTATAATACAGAGTGGATTACATTACAAACGACCGTGTCCTTAATCAGCTTTAATCTCGAACGTAATAATATCCTCCTATGTATAATTGTAATATTTGATATTGCTCGATCGATCAATTTTTCAGTCTCTTCGTGAGATTTTATTACCAACCCAACAACATTTTAATGAAATCCGTTTCATATGCTTGGGATAGTATGCTGGCCTATAACACTCCTGATCGCCTCTCTGCAGACAAATATTTCCTTTTTATAATTGCAGGGTTATATGATCATCCAATTATGCCGTGTGAGTGATATTATCATTTTCTTATAAACATTAACATGAAATTATGAAGCAAGAGCTAAGGAAACAATTTCTAAAATTGTAATGATGTATAGGCTATTTCTAACAATGATATTACATAATCTTGAGAACCTTCTTTCATATTTCAGACGTTATGGTCTTCAGTCTTCGCGGAACTCGTCACTGCCTCCGAATGTTTCGGTTCTAATAGAGTGTTATTATTTTTCTATTAGTACATGGAACACTTAGTGGAGTGACACTATCGACCTGCGTGAATAAAAATCTAAGGTAGGTTCAATAGTTTTCAGATTTATGCCACTTGCCACCCTTCTTGCGTTGTACTTTTTAGTAGTACAACGCAAGGGGGGTGGCATTTTTTTTGGAAAGTCAAGGGCTGGCCCTCGACTTTTTGACGACTTTTCGAGGGACTCGCCCTCGTCTTTTAGTCGTGGGCTGGCCCTCGAGGGTCCGCGGACATATTTTCTCGCGGGTGGTGACATTTATTTACCTCAAAAACTAGTGTTTTCTGCTTTTGTTGGGTAAATTTAAGGCCCTTCGAAGAAATATTCTGAAAATGAAAAAATCGCCACATTTAATTAAAAACAATTAATTCAACAACATTCAAATGATAGATCCGAAAATTCTCTTTCAGATGATTACAAATTTGTTGATATTTCTTAATAGCAAAAAAATTAGAAGGTGTTGAAAAATGTACGTGTCCGTAGATTTATACCAAGTTTAAAACTTGCTGTCGCGCACTGTACATATTTGAGTCTTAGGTCTACATATAGGCCTAGCCTACAGTCGAAGCTCATTAATTCGGACACGGACAATCAAGACTTCGGTTAATTAATATCATAAAGCCTTGGCATTTTATATATTTGGCATACATAAACTGCTGTTTAATTAAGACAGTCGATAATTGAGACATTGAAAGCCTGATATTTATGGTCTTAATTACCAAGCTTTGACTGCATTTCTATTATCACATGCATGAACCTTCTTTCATCTGGGCCTTCTTTCATCTTAGTTTTCATTGCATCTTCCCATTTCAGTCAAACATGTTGACAAGCGCCTTCGTGGTAACGAGAGCTATTAAGTTATGAGCAGTTTGGAGTATAGCTAGGCTAAAGTCAAAACTGTAGTCAGCTTCTAATTGTGTGAATGAGCTAAAAAATGTCGAAAGCAAGATATGTTTTTTCACTCACTCAGGTCTCAGAGGATATATCACAAAAGTTTTACTAGCAGATGAAAAATGATTTTGGACATGCTCACGATAGTGCATAAAGATTGAAATTCATTTATTCATTGTCTACATCATGCTCGATCGTGCGTGTGCATTCTGTTAGAAGATCGCAAAATGATAGCTTTTTGCCTTCGCACGAGATCGTGCATGACTAGATGGCCTACATGAATAGCTCAGCATGAATCAATGTTCAAAATGAAAGCTATCATTATACTCATTTCTATAATAAAAACAGACTGTTGGCAAGGTTCTCACAGCAGCAATTGATGATGCATGATTTTGAGATCTCCACATGCTGTTTTGAGGGTCTAAAAAGTGTGGCAATTATGGCTGATTTTATGCCTATTTCTGATAGACATGGATAAATTTGAACGTGTACGCGTATATAGCAATTGCGACTTTCATGAGGCAATATATGCAAGTCAGCTACCGTCGTTTAGTGGATAACTTGATGGCATTCTTGAATAAGTTGGCATTTGCTTGTTTAGATGAATATAAATGTACACGAATATCTAACAATCATAAAACTTGATGTTTTTTTGACTTTAAAAAACTTAAAACTCAATTAGTAGAGGGCCTATTAAAAGATCTGAAAATCGATAGCACCGAATAGGCTATTTAAACAGAAATCTTTCGCAAATTAAGTGTAATTAAATTCTATATATATAGTATAAAATTATAATCAAATATCTATATATGTGCAAGAGTTAATGACACCATTGAACAAAATATCGATGTTCTAATTTTTACCGTAGATGTCTGTATCACCAAAAATTGCACTATTTATAAGTTCTCATACACGCATGCATGCAAAATGTGTTGCGACCGCGAAGCAAAATTACAAACTTCATGCACCAAGTAGCTATCATCAATTTATATCCGCGTTACTTTTCACACACAGTGTTCAGTGTTTTCTTTTGCTTTCAGTTTAAAAAATTCATACTGGTGTAGTGTAGTCACTCTACAATTTTGATTGTAGTGAAATTTTATCATGAAGTTGTCCAACTTGGAGAATTTGTATGTAGACATAGGCTTCAAATATATAGATATATGGTTTATATAATAAATTTGTAATATAAGGTTATGCAGTAAAATAGGCTATATATTATGCGACGGGCCAGTTCAAACTCTAGTCCTAATTTTGCGGAGCCCTGCTCTTATGTATCAACAATTCAACTTTCTAAATATATAGATATCAAGTGAAGAATATCAGTGCTTAGTTCAAAAGCTTAATGCAGCTAATCTAGAAAATTAAAACAACAAAGCTTATCAAAATTTCATTTTTATAAATTATATCTCATATATATATATAAAACCATAACAATCTTCTTCACATTTCAATCTGATAAGAGCAAGGATGGAACGAGATCTAAGGCACTTCGCGTGCAGCCTTCATCACAGAAAAGTTCGACGACAGGTCGTGTACCTGCAGCTTCCTGGAAAGCAGAGAACATTATCAGTCCTGCAATTATACAAAAGTAAAATAATCTGCTTACCTCACAGCGTAAATAAAGAGAGCATCCTGCATTCAGACCGTCCATCAGCTCTGCTCCAAACTCATCGCCATACAACTCAACCGCCTCCGGATTTTCTTTTACTGACCTCCAGCGATAGAGACCACAGCAAGTGGGAAGGTCCATCATAACAGGAGCGCGCAGTCTGGAATTCGGTAATTGAAATAAAAGAAAAGTACTTGAAAATCAGGGTAGGATATGGTTGAAACATTACAAGACACGCTTCCGGTAGCAATGAATTTCTCACTCGGCGGTGTGATTACTGATTTTCAGATTTTTCGCGCCATAATTAATTGATCATAGGAATAAATTAGACGATCTTGTGGAAATGTTTTGCTAAGGTGATGAATGGAGGATCCAAGTTAATGAAAACGTTGAAATGTTCTTCCTTGTAAATAGGCTGATATTTGAATAAATAGAAAAATGCACCTATTTGCAGATGCCTTCACTAGTTTTTTCCTTGTATTAAGAATAGCTGCGGGACATAGACAAATCAATTCATAAAAAAATATTTGACCATCAACTTGACCACCTTCATCACCTTGAAAAATTGTGATTATATGTCAAGGCCTTTTCAAAAGAGCAATCTTGTGGTTAAAGGGGAAATTATGATATTCCTGTATTAGAAGTGTTTAACTTACAGACACATATGATAGACATGGTAAATTACAACGCTTTATTTGTACCTAACTCTTATAAGAATCGAATCAACACTTGTTATTACAGCAGCTTCGCTAATATGAAAACAATATAGGCCCATCTATTATTTAAAACCTTTCAGTTTTCACTCATTACATCAATTTTTCATAAAAACATTTTTCATAAAAAATTATTTTCGATGTAGGAAATATCAAAAGAAGAGAACACAACATCTGATACCTTAATGTAAGAACCATCACAGTAACGAATCAATTATCGTTAATAAAAATGAAAAATAGGCAACAATACGACGCTTTGTCCAACTATATACTCGGGTATCTTAAACAGTTCCAAATGAGCTGGTAGGCAATATTGATATGCATTTAAATTCTGAATGAAATTGCGCACATTAACAGAGATCGCTGAAAATGATTTGTTCAAGATTTGAATGCCTTAAAAAATGCTTGCACTCAGTATTTCGCACAAATATCCGAGTGGAAGGACGTATACATGCACATGTAGCTCAATCAGATGAAAAACGGAAATGTTTGTTATCAACACTCGTGGTTAGGCATTTGAATGTGGCCAGTTAGTTCTATTGCCTTCCGTTTTGTGATTGTGTTATCCTTTCCGCTTGCTTTTGTTTCTTCCCAATGATATTTTCCTTTCTGTCTGCGAAGTTCACCGATTTCTTTGTTGTTCTTTTCCTTCACATTTAAGTGTCTCTTGTAACATTCGCTCGGCATCTTGCTGCACTTGTACCTTCCTCTTTATACCTTCCTCTTTCTTCTCTATCTCAGAGGAAAGGTCAGTGATCTTCTTACTGGCTCTCTTTTTCGCTTCCGCCTCGACAACGAGCTGTGTCACTAGCTGAAGTCGTTTCTAGTTTTCTCAATTTTCTTAATATTCTTAAAATAAGATTTATGAATTTTCGCGCCACATGCCTCAAATTTTTTGCGGCAGACTCAAGAAAAACGCGCTTTCGCACCTTGAATCACAGCACTGTTCTCACTGCACTAAAGGAAACTCTTAATGAGATAGAGGATCAGGAGAATCGTCGTGAAAGCGTTGTCATTCACCCCGAGAATATCGATGGTACAAGATAATACAAGATTAAGTACCTATACTTCAGACAGTTGTCCATGATGGAATCTGTGATATGACCTAGTCTATGTTTTTGATATAGTTTCATGGATAGAAGAATATGTGGAGAGATCTGAACTAAAGGCTTGTCAAGATATGCGTTGCTTATCCAGTGGCGACTGCTATAAATAGGAATTACGAGATGTAACAGATTGAGATGAATATATCATACATGCACATTGACAAAGCTATGCAAAATATGAATAAAAATGAAATAATGACAATCAGGGAGAAAAGTTTGAAAAATGGCCAAGAAAAATTTGAAATGAGTATTGAAGTAACGAAGGAACTGGCGTAAAGGCGCAAATTAAGGAAACGCAGGTCAATCATTCAATGTAATTGCATCTTTAAAAAGGTCTTAAAGGATTATTTAAAGACATAATATGACATCTTCATGTGCTTGGAAGATAATGTATTGGATTAGGCATTATCTACCTAGCTGATTAATTCCATTGATTCAGCGCTTAATATCAAAAATCGTCTTTTCTGTGTTTCGCTGATAATTCAGGAAATCTTCGAGCTCTTTCCTTGCCAACTGATGGGAAGTCAACATTCAAAATTTCGTAAATTTCCGCATTCTATGACGTCACTACTGTACAGCCTGCTACATGCTATTTTTCTGAAACGGGGCTTTTGAAGCACTCTCCAACTGGCTGTCCAGAATCAATCCAGAAAGCACAGGGGAAAGTAAATGTAGGAACCATGCCAAAATTTGCTCGTGTGGTGAAATACTTCAAGCAGCTACCGAGTTATCACAGCATCTGTCAACCCCAACCATGATTAACTGCGTCAGCATCAGTAGACAAACAAAAACTCTCTCTACTTCTGTAAGAGCAATTCTGTAAGACGAAACACAATGAGGAAATGTGTCTCTTCTTCATCAAGCCTAAAACCGGAAAAAAATCGACGGATATTAATGAGACAAAAGTAAGCTGATACAAGATAATCGATGTTTGTGGAATCTGATATCAGAGGATTATCCCTATCTTAAATTTAATCTTAAATACTTAGCAAGTAGTTTTTTTTACAAGCACGTTGCTGGACACACAAATATCTTAATGATAGACATTTCCTCGATCTTCACGTTACACATCGCTTGTAACTTAAGTTCACAAAACCTCTACGAATTTCTTGTTTCAAGAATTTGTTATCCCATAAGGTAGAAACAAACGGCTGAAAAACTTATGCACAACTATGAGAAAATATTTAAAAAAATCCGGAAGTTTCAACGCCAAAAAATTTCTTTTAAACCTAGATTCTAGTTTAAATTAATTCTGCTACTTGCTCTCGCTTAATGATATTTAAAATAATACACTTTCTTCCTTATATTATATGCTCATCTTCGATACGTTTTCTCTTAAACTATTTTTAAATGATGTTCAATTATGAGAATTCACCTTTTGACAAGGTGGCGGCCAGATTTCAAGTTTCAAATTACCGGGCCATTCCATGGTACATTTCATATGGACCAGTCATGTTATTTCATTTACACTTCAAAAAAATCATCCGTAGACATCTTTAAAAAAGTGTTTAAAATTGAGATATTTTCCTTTGAATTTTGCCACCAAATTTTGAAGTGCTACATAATGACCAATATTTGACTCTATTGTATTCAGTTTTCAAAATTTTTTAATTCTATGAGCAGTGGTTCCTAAAAGTTTTCAACGTGTTCAATGGCCTGTAGCCAGCTACATGTAATTACTTATGCTATCTAAATGATTTTGTATCGATAGAGAAGTTCATTTCCTGAATTTTCTAGCGATCAAAAAATACTTGATTTTCACCACTGACTGATTTATTTAATTCTATAACGTTGTGTTTTGTCAATTTTCAGACCTCAATTATCAAGCTTGCTAAGTTGAAGTAACATATAGCCTTTTGGAATGCGACATTTTGAGCAGCCATAATGTATTCATGACACGATAGGCCACCATGACATCAAAAAACATGTTAATGCAATGGATCGATGGTACCAAGTTATTAAGAAACATCGATAAGCCAGGAAAGCTGCCTCATTGGGAGAAGACCCCAAACGCCAGGAGTGCTCCAGCCTATCATCTTTTGAGTTCATACCTGCTTGCGTAGAAACAGTGGGCGCATGACAGTCGTCAGTTATGGAATTTTTGTCTTCAGGCTCCAGCAAAGTCAGACCTCATACTGGAGAATCAAGGTCTCCATCCATCTTGATTAAAAGAATAGTGACGGCGGTTCAACGCAATCATGCTGCCTCAGTATTGGGGACATTATCATCGGGGGAAACCTTGGTTGAAGTTTTTAATCTGGTATAATTTAACTCAATATGACTTTACAAATCAAGAAATTGTGCACATGGAAAATATCTTACAACTTATGAAATTGATCGCGTGAAGATAAGCGTAAATATACAGTATAGATATGATCTTTCAGCATATATAACTCGCAATTTTAATTTTATATCGTAAGAGATTGCATAATTTGTTCTATTGCGAGTCAGTTACGAAACTGTTCGCATGCGCGTTGAGAAATACAAAGACAAAATTTTTTGGCCGACACATGTGCATCTATTACGAGCTTATACTTGCATGTGCACATTGTAGTCAACACAATTATGTACACGACTTCGATGTGAGCAGTCATAGATTGCTTTAATAAGATGCACCACTACTTATTTGCAAAACTTCATCATTAGTGATATCGCTAATAGCGACGCTTTAACGACACAATAGAAATCTCCCTACAGCTATCATTTACAGAGTCATCTGAGAGCGAAGCAAATTTATTAAATCATGAATATTTCATCAAGACGCTGTGCAAACATATAAGTTTACTTGCTTAAGTCAATTGAGATTTGAAGACAAAAAAAATAAAATTGATGAGCTTAATAATCTTTTCTAATAATAGAAGAGGTTGAAATCAAGTAATAATTATTTAATTAAGCGCAGTAATGAAAAATCACGAAATGGCTTTCCCGGGCTATTTGAGGGCTAATTGTCTATTTTCCTGTGAAATTGTCCTGAAGTCACCTTGCCTTGTGATATTATGACATTTATTAATAAATGCGCGGGCATTGTTACATCATTTTCCGCGATCAGGTCGTCTAACCGTCGAAAATTCTTCCATTTCTTTCAATTGTTATTTAGCAGTAATGCAGCATGGTCGCTTCTTATAAGCAAAAATTCAATATGTGTTATACGTGTATAATAACACTTAATATACTTGAGGTCGACATAGTCATTGATAGTGCCACTATTTCATCAGTCAAATGTAAATATTTCCGAACGGCACATCAATCGTTCAGAAGAACGCTTAGTAGGAAAAGATGAGCCACAGTATGAATCAAGACAGACAAGTTAAGCAAAAATAATGAAAAGAACAAAGATAAATTTGCTCAATAATTGCGATAAATTATCAGCGTGGATAATAACACTTTGCCGCAGAAATGATAGAAATTGATAGCAACAATGAGAAACTCATAAAAAATAGTAAAAATAGTGGGTCTAAATCTCACCGACAGCATAATTATGCAAATTGACCGCAAGTCACGACAATAATACTGTACCAAGAAAACGTCAGGAGCATCAAGAAGGAAAAAAGAGGCCTTGAAATTAGATCACATTCATGTCATATTCTGAAATGAAGAAGCAAATCGCATTTCAAAAGCATCAATTACAGAATTCCACAAGAACGTTAAGATATCCCTAGTTACGGTATAACGACGACTACAGATATGAGTCGAAGAACCATAGTAAGAAGCGCATCACGAGCTTTGCAACTGCACCTAGTTTTGCAAAATTAAGCCATTCTTATTTGTAGATAATCAATCACAAAGAGCTTAAACAACCTACAGATACTCAAAGAATTTACTTAACTGACAAAAAGACCAAATGCATGAAAAACAGATAACAAATTCAGGTCAACCTAGTTCTGAAAAAGGAGCCATCATTGAATAATTGCTTTTTCAAATAAAGTTCACGAGGGGTGATGTGTATGGATTCCAAGATATTTAGAGTGTAATCATTATTGGCCGTGTCTAAAATGGAACAATAATCAATACTGCGATGACAATCACATTCAAGACGATGATCATATATGGCACAGCTTCTTGTTTGATGTTCCTTCACTCTAGCTCCTAAGTACCGGATGGTCTTACCAATGTAAGAGTGCGGATCAACCACACATTCAAAGTAATAAACAGCGCCACAATAATACTTTTTGATGCGATAAGGGTCTTTCCATATGAAATAAATCTTGATACAAACATGTCTGTTTTGGACAGATTGTTTGTGGAGATTCGCTTGATCATATTTAGAGTATAAGCACCGTTTTAGGTACTAACGAAAAAAATTTATGGGGCACCCGTTTGAAGTGAAAATGTCAACACAATTATTGTAGTAGCTTCCTTATGAAAATTTGTCGAAGAACTACAAGCATTATAAGCCCTACGTAAAAGAGTGAAGTTTCTAGCATTAGGACACATCGCTATATACTTGAGAGCAAAACCTTGCGATAGACAGTGTCAAGACCATTGTTTGCTATGTTGATGTCGATATCTAAGAATGGGATGCGTTTGCCACCAACTTCACTAGTAAATTCAATATTGGGATGCCAAGAGTTGTCATAATCAAAAATGGTTCAAAATCATCACCCTCAAGGATCAGAAAGATTAATTTGATTATAAGCAAGTTGATGGGCTGACCAAGGGTTCTGTTCCAACTCCTACATTGAGTAATTTTTCATGAGTGTTCTAGAAAAGAGGCTCTATGTAAAAGCGTGATCAAGAGTCCATATTTCTAAGCATTAGCACTAATTTGCATGATAAGAAAAACAGATACAATCACCAACCAATACGGTGATTACGGAAAGATCATTGCAAAAGCAGATTGAATTACAACCAAGGTTCACATAAAATGCAAAGCGTTGCAATGTAAAGACGAAAGTAATAAACATAAAACCTAATTCATCAAAGAATGGATATCCTAGTCAATGCAAACTGTCTGCAACAAAGGTTTCTTCTTCATATCCTCCTTCTCTTTAATTTCTGACTCCTTCCTTTTCTTTTCATTCACATTGCCTGATAAGATCTCTTGATTTCGTGTCTCTTCATTTCTACAGATTGTTTCATAAAAAATGGATCACCCTTCAACATCGCCTTAACTTCAACTTTGTCTAACTCCGCCAAACTTGAACGAATTTTTCTGAAATTTGGAAGATATGTCAGTTGTGTTTACTAATATCATAGTTGGAAATTTCAAGCATGAATATTGAGTTGCTTTCCTGTTATAGATAAAAAGTAGTAGATAATTTGATCTTCATTTAGCAATGTTACACAAAATCATACCTCACTCTTATAAAATTACATTTGTTTCCTTTGTTATGTAATATGTTGTTCTACAAACCAAAAGCTATCAAGCAAAACAAAAATAAAGAAAATCGGTCAATCAGAGCCAGTATAGCACCATTATTCATCAACAATAATGTAACTGCTACATGTGATTAACTGGACTTCATGTTCCATACCTTCCTGACTTCGTTGCGGTGGTGTTGGCAGCACTCCTGATTGCTTTCAGCTAGAAATCTATTTCTTACCGGTTGAAAACAATACAAAGCACAAATGAACAATAACGATATCGCATTCACAAAAGGCAAAGTGTCAGCTTTGGTAGAACTAGGGTTTTCTTTGCGAGCTACAAGCAAGCGACTAAATGTCCCTTACACAAATGTGCATCGATGGCATAATGATGATTTTCGACTCTGTCGTAAAGAGGGCTCTGGCCGTCCACGCAAAACATCCAAACGTAGAGACCGCCTAATTTTGAGATTTGTTAAAGTTGATCCAAGTCTCTCGTTAACTGAGATGGCTGCACTAGACTCGTCTATTTCTAAGTCCACTATTCGTAGAAGACTTATTGAGTCGAATTTCAAGAGCTGTAAGAGGCCTTCTCAGATCGAGTTATCAGATCAGCATACAAAAACACGTCTCAGATGGGCAATGAGTCACTGTCACTGGCGAAATCAATGGGATTGGGTTGTCTGGTCTGATGAGGCATCAGTCCGTCTGAAGGATAGTGATGGTCGATTGAGATTATGGATAAAATCTGATCAGGAAATTCCGAGACATTTACATCGTCCCCGGGTACAAGGTGGTGCGACTCTACTGATTTGGGCTGGCATTCACTGAATGGCCGCTCTGAACTTCACATACAGCAAGGAAACATGAATTCTGAACGCTATGTGAATGTTTTACGAATGAACATTGGCCAAATGACAGATCAACTTGGTGATCCATCGACTTGGTTATTTATGGATGATAATGCTACGTGTCACAGGAGTAGTAGAGTCAACTTATGCAAGTCTCAATTAGGGCTTAGGACATTATCTTGGCCAGCTCGTTCTCCTGATCTGAATCCCATAGAAAATGTATGGAGTATTATAAAACGTAACGTTCGTCGTTACGTTACTGCTACCTACAGACGGCGTATCACAACTTACGTCACTGTTAAAAAGAGAGTGGAGAAAGTTAGATCAGTCAAAAATCAACGATATCATCGAATCAATGCCTAGACGAATTGGTAATGTCATTGACAATAAGGGTAGGGCCACAAAATATTAGCTTCTTAAGAACCGTTACTGTATCATAGCTTATCAGATTATATAAGGACATTTAAATATATCAGGGACATGAAATAACATGAAAAATGCTTTCTGTATCATACTTATGTTTTATTTAGTCAAATTTTAGGATGATCCACTTTTTATGAAACGGACTGTAGTTTCTCGATAGTGCGCAGCGGAATTTCAAGAGGACAAAATCAGTTTCGTGGATACCTCAAAATTCATACAAAGCTCGTGCATGATTTTTGACAATTCTTTGAGCAATAAGAAAATTTTCTTTTGATTTTCTAGATACCTCTTTCCTCCGAAGGCTGTCCATCGCTAAAACAGAGAATGATTCGTACGAACCGTTCAATCTCGGGCAAAGAACTACCTTTTTTGAAAGGAATGGAGTAAGTAGTCATCTGCAAGTAAGATTTCATGGGATTATTTGATTTCAGATGTATGTACTGATTTTTGATGCGATCTGCCTCGAATCCGGTGATCCACTGTTTGTCCATCAGTTCACCCAAAGTTTTATCTAATAATATCAATTTCAACTTGAAATCTGAGGCTAAAAATCAGCGGATTCAAGAATGATAATGGAGATACAACAATGGAGATTCAATACGACGTCTTTTTTGTAATTTCAGGAAAATCGCCTCCAAGAATACAAGGAACTTCAATGAAAATGCTTTCTTATGTCTATCCGTTGAGTCTGCCGATCTTAAGACCGATTTCGCTGAAAAACCGATGCCAATTGATTTCAGTTCTGCGAAATTTTCTGCAGTCATGGGAAGCTTCAGTTTCTGATCTGATGACAGGTTTTTCATAACACATGGCTTGATAAACCGCTTGATAAACCAACTTCCAATGTCCAGAAGTTGTGCGCCATGTTCACGAGATTCTTCAAACGGACGAAGTGTTGCTATATCGATATCCATCCATTGTCACCTGCAGGAGCTTGGAATTGTCGAGTTCATCGAGTACTCCCGCAAAAGCTTTGTGCAACTCAGACGCAGCAGCATACTCAAAAAATTTAGAAGTCAGGTATCTTATGATCACTCCGTCTTCAATCCATTACTTAATGTGAACATCCACTTGTCCTCCATAAATCACTTCATTCAAAGTTTCGGCGAACGAACAGATGAAAAGTGGAGACTTGGATAAATCGTCAATCAACAAGTCCTTCAAATGGTCAGCGACACCGTAATTGATTGCATAAACGATTTCATCCTTGCCCAGTTGAAATGATTGCATTAAAGAGTCTAAAAGCAGAATTTCTGCATCATGTCGATGCATGAGACAGATAGGCTAATCTGCTTGACATGTAGCTAGCTATTATAACATCAAAAATTGTTCATTTTAACTCGGCTCGGGCTATGTCATCTTTCACCCTTGCGTCATTTTCGTTATGTTGCAATTTGATGCCACCGAAGAAGAGTCAGAAATTGATGTTGGAATAGCTGAGTATACACACTCCGTCCGGACATTTCAAAGTAGCTTTACCCGGGACGCAGCTTCGGAGGAGAAAAGTGTGACAGCAAAGTAAGAAAGCACATAAAAGCAACTGACTTCCTTGTTTCAAAATACTGTAATTGCTGAACAAAAACAAAGCAGACGTGGAATGTTTTTAAAAAAGAATTATAAATGCCCATATAACTATAAAGAATAAGTGCTTAATATAAGTGACTATCTCACGACTTTGCAATTAGTGATCAAATCTTCAAACGACATAAAAGTAATGATTTCATAAAAAAAGCATAGAAAATTATCGAATTTTTATATTTTGTTTGTTTATACAGTTGACAATTTTGCAAATTATGGAATCGGTCAAAAATATATTTAATCTTTATTACTCCAAATTTCAAAATTCCCTGAGTAGTAATAGTTTTGAATAGATACTTCCAATTACAATACAATTAAACATTTGGCCTATTGTGTGTTCAAAGTCGAAGCAAATATTGAATTAATTGATAGATTCTAATAAGGCCATGGAGCACTAAAGAGAATGTTCATGAGGCATCATGTAATAGTGTGCTGTTTACACTCCAAGTCATTATCATTTGCAGAAGAAATCGTAGCAAAGTATTTTGGAAGTGCATACAAGTTCTGCAGTTATTCGATTACCTCAAATACGGGTTTCAAATACTGCCTTCCGTTTCTGCCTTGTCATCGTTGCCATTCTTCATGCTAGTTTGGAGAGGCGCATTATGGAGAGTTTCTCTGTGCGATTTCAAGGCAATTTTTCGGGAAAAATGTATGCCACAGGCTTGCTACGCTGCAAAGACTTACGCTGGAATATCTACAATGACTACGTCGACTTCGACATCTCGTGATGGAAAAGAAATTGCCACCTCCCTTATCATGCTTCGTCATAATTTCTCCCACACCTCCCCATCTGTGCCATCACTTGATTCATAAATGGCCCCTAGGCCATCAATACGGGTACAGTGTCTCGAGTGGACAAGCATGTTTAGAAGAAGGCCGGTGTACTCTACTAGTATACTTTCCAATAATTTACGAATAAGACAACTTGAAACGAATATCAGACATTTTACGATCTGTTAAATGAGTGAGGAATCTTCCTGCAGGCAATACTTGTTGAAAGCTTACACAACAACCTATCGATAAAGAATTCGCGTATCATTTCATAGTTGTTGCACCGTCCTGACAGTCACTGAAGAATGACAAAGCATCAAACTTGTGGTATACGTGTGATTATTAAGAAGCAACTGCACCGGAGTTACATCCATCTAAATAGATAACTAATTACAACTACTACACTAGATACATGATTGAAAACTGGAATTGTGAGTAGAGAATAGGTACACTTTATCACTGAAATCCGAAACTACTTATGCAATAACTAAGGTAGAACATTTAAAAATTTGTGAAGACGAGATTGACAAGTGAGATAAAGAGGAAAATGCGTTATATGTATTTCGCGGACAACTGTAGCAGACTTCTCTTCGATGAGATTAGTCTTCTACAGTCAAATACGAGTCAAATCTTATACGAACAGGTTAGTTAGAACTCTGAATCACATCGTGCGCTTCTTTGAACACCATTTGAAGTAAGAAATCAAAACAAAGCATGACTCAAAATTAGTTGCATCACTAAAGCGCACATACAGAATCCTTAACACAGCACAAAGCCAGAATAGAAGCCAGAAGACTGCTTAATGAGCAATTATAAATGCAATAAGCACAGTATTAAGCTATAGAAAATACACACTTTTAAAGCTATACTTAAACTCTTTCCATCGGACATCCAGTATCTAAGATTAAAATTGGTCATGGAAAGTGATATTGAGAAGCTGATTCCTAAGTTTTCTGTGCGAATAAAGAAGCTGCTATAGCATTTTGTAGACACTGCAAGCACTAATCCTCAGATCATTGTTTCTCAAACTTTTTCTACCACTTGACAGCTGGAATCTCTGCCGCGTACCACTATACATAATACTTAAGAAATCAATAACAATAATTATGATGATGATGGACGTTTAAGATAATGAAAATTGTTGCCGTAGAGAAATTATAAAGCTTAGGCTATATACACACTGCATGGCATCTTAACAATCATTGAAAGTTATGAAGCTGCCATGATAAAATCAAAAGCTGTATAATTTTCAACCACTCTATAAAGCTAGGTAATTATTTCTGTATACGGTACATTTTTTTCTGATTATGAAAGATTAATAGTGTATTATATATCTACTTCATACTCGCATTGATATATTTGAAAAGTTTGAAAATATAAATAATAAATAATAGTGCATCATTTACCCAATTAAATAAAGCATGAATCGAAATTTCTGGAGGTAATAATAAACTATATTTCGATTAGTACGAGTGAGAAATAGTCATTCTCAGTGTGAGGGATGGAGTTGCCTCTCCTGAACAAGTTCGTCAATGCGGAAGAGTCAACAATGAGTGGATAAGTCCTGCTCGCACCTGCATGGTATTATACTTGATTGGCGCCAGCCGCCAGCAAGCTGATTTGCTTGTGACGTGCTCGAGACACGGCGTTAGTATGTCACTTCATGGGTTGCGTTGATTGCGATCAGGATGTGAGTGCGCACGATGAGTCGGAACCGAACATATTTCACGAGTCAATGCCAGAAGCTGCTTCATTGAACTTTCAATTTTCCAAGACAGCAGAAAGCAATTTGGATGGTAAATTAGTACTAGTAGTAACTTTATGAAAAATTGCCAAGAATTTTTCACGCGTACCATCTGAAACGCCTTCGCGCAGACCACAGTTTGAGAAACACTGCTTTAGATGTTCATGCCCAATCATTCGTGATAGTATGACTATAGTTGTGCTTTCTCAGCGCATACTCATGGCACAAGAACTTCTCTGCCGCGTGCAGTCGGTTACTGTAGAACTGCTTCCACTGAATCAAAATCTAGATTTTAAAATGAATAAATGTCTGCAAAAATGTAATCAAATAATTTACAGGAATAACAATATGGTTTCATATCTGCTATGTCGTTCGCCTGTAAAATCTGACATGTGCTATTATCACAAATTCTGTCATGTAGGAAATTCTTTGTGCCGGTTTTTTTGTATATTTCATGAAACGCAAACGGCTTTGATTGATTTTTTTGATGAATCAATTTCTTTCAAGCTTGTCATACAAAATATACTATTTAGGACTAATAAGTTTAAAAAACTTTCTATATAACGAATTTCATGCTCACTACTAAGTAAATAGAGTTCTGCCCATTTAGACATGCAAATCCATCTTACTGGTTCTTTTTGACGACGACACGGTTTCCATAATCCACAAAGTGAACTTTCACGTGGTTTTCCAAAATCTCTATCACTTCTGCACGATACCAAAGTCCATCGCCCGCGAAGTAAGCTGTACACGGTGCTCCAATTGACAAAGGGGAGCAATCAGTTTTCGCATCTGTCATAACGCAGGCATGTACAGCTGCAAATCGAAACGAGACCGACGTACATGAAGACCGATAATACTATGATCGAAGGTGATTATATAAGAATGAAATTATTTTATAGCCTTCTTATGAAAAAAATCAAAAAAATTGATGTGTTTTTCAAGCAATCTCCATATGCAAAATATTAACTATTTCCTCTCAATTATCTTCATATTCGTGTGACGCTACAATAATTTGAAGTCGCTGCGAAAAACAATTTCCGGCGGGTTTAGCAGGCCTTGTAACAACACAAGAATTATATCAGAAATTTGTTGTTTCTTATCGAAAAATGCTTCGAAAAACTCTTATATAGCTTATTTGTGAAAATATGCATTTAAAAAACTTATTTTATTTACAGACCTTTTCGGACCCTATAATCAGCTAAAGCAATGTACCTGCTGGTCATGGCCAGTTGGTGCTGTCTCATATATCGGCATACGCAATATGTAGAACATTACTGGCATTTTTTCATTTCGGTGCACGTTTTCGGCAGAAAAATCCAAACTTCCACTCAATAATTTCACCTCAAAGACTGGTACCTCGATGCATTTTTCCAAACGAAAATATAGTTATTCGAAAAATGCAAGTTTCTTTCGTTTTCCAAGACGGACATTTTATTATTCTATTTTTCAACACCAGACATGCAAAAGTACATCCATCTACTAGGAATGCAATGACCGTCATGAAATTCACTTCTTATGTGATAGATGATTATTGCATCTTTGCAAGTATGTTTCATTGCATTAGCAAGCACACTGTCTTACCTGAATTATTCATGACATCCCATTGCAAGGCACTATTGATAAGCCATTCACTGTGCTCTGGGTACTCATTCATCAGATTTTCAATATCTTTGGTATTCAGAACACATTGCAAGCAGATTTTGTCCACAGATTTCACAGTCGTGACCTCTACTCGAAGCACTAAGTTTTCTGGAGCACACACGTTGGGAATATAGGCGGACTTGAAGGCGGGATTTGATGCAATGGGCTGAGATACTAAAAACTTTCCTATTTCACACTCACAAACCTGAAATCAGGAATGATCAATGAAATTATCAATGCAAGAAACTCTAAAATATACGAGGATCATCCTAAAAGTTCTGTGTCTCCAAAAAAATCAAGAGGCATCAATCATTATTGCTCGGTTTTAATCGGAAACACTCTATCTGTTAACACAAAACTGCACCGAGGTAAGCAGGCTTCACTGAATCTGGAAAGCGAGATACATACCATTCCTAACACCAATGCCTGAACAGCGACTACGATTCGTCCGTTCGACATCATCTGCGGTCGGCCATCCGAAAGAAGCAATTTGATCAGCTGAATTAGGAACAAATCAATTGTTATTCTTTCATGTTCTCGCATCACCAGCACAAGACTGGACCATCACCCTAAAGTTTCACTTTTTCGTAAGTGAGGGACTTCGTGCAAACTTCGTGCTTGCAGTTTCCAAATGTTAATAAGATAATGAGTTTCATTGCCAAAATAGGTTTCATCAATGGTGTTAATGGGCTGACATTCAGGGACGATTTTCCGAGTTACAGAAAATATGAAATCATAGATCATGGACAAAATATCTCCGGGATTGTTGTTTTTGAGGGGCAATACAGTGAGCTGATGATTCTCGTTCTATCGGGCAACTTAGAAAAGTAATCGCTAGGCAATAGATTGCATCAATTCGTAGCTAAAATGGTAGAGATTGGACTTTGGGTAATTACTACAAATACAATTTTATGTCTTAAATAATTAACTGTCATCCGGTCGTCCACATCATCGTGAAATCTACAAACCTAAACAAAAAACCAATATTTTCAATAATTTGCAAAAAATTGTAAAATTTTCATATCCCAGCCAACATTTTGATTTTACTAGCCTCCATCACCAATTCACCATATGTAGTTCCGATGATGTTAATTCATTGCTTCATCTACTGATGGGTGCGTTTGATTTTCCCTGAATAAAAAGGGATTACTTTTTTTGTTGCTGTTTATAAGTTGATTATAATGTTATTTTTCAGTCTTTCTACGTACAAAAATTATATATATTATATATCGCAATTGACAAGGCCAGATTGGCGAAATATATATTGACAAATTACATTAATTTTTGTATGTAGAAAGACTGAAAAATAACATTATTTCAATAATTTCAACTTATAAACAACAAAAAAATGATATCAAAGTTTTTCTTTATCAAATCAATAGAAATAACAAAAAAGGGATTACTTTTATATTTACAGACATGACTTCCAAATGCAATCTTTGTCGACAGATTGAGAACATCATAGGAGTCGGATGACGTATTAAATAGATGTTATATAATAAATTGACAAATGCACAGGCAAAGCAGATCAATGTTTGATCATGATGCTCGTAGCTGTCAACGAGGGCAGATATGGAAAATGTGGATGAAATTCACAATTGATAAAAAGAGACAATGTCACACGTGAGACAATGATGAGTTTTAAAGTCTACAGATATCGGTGTATAAGGGAAGCTGCACATTGCTACACCTTTGTCGACAGTATTTGATAACTATCTAGCTCGAGTGCTGTGAAACGTCTTCATCTACAGGTGCAGGCATGCAAACGCACAAGAGGGATCCTGTGGAGACCGTTTCAGATAGGCACCTCACAGAATGCGAAATGAGGTCCTCTATGACAACAGGGACCCTACTCTTTAACAAGAGAAGGGTCTTGCCTCTCAAAAAGGTCGTCAATGCGTCCATGATCATAGAGTAAGTATATAGTAGGTAGATCGTGATCCAAAAATGTCAGCATACGTGAAAATTTTTGTATCAAAAGATTCACTTTTTTGCGCTGATTACGCTCCTGTGGTTCAAAAAAAATTTGATCAATGATTAAAAAATATAATTTTTGGAAATTATTCCTGTGTTCATATACTAGCGATTTGATACATCAGACTTTAATATGTAAGCAGCATGAATTGCAGGCATGCCATTGCAAAAACTAAAATCAATGGATTTAATCACCCTAGGGGCCCTTTCACAGATACCTAGAATAACTCGGGCATATGTTAACAAATAGTGGTAAAGCAGGTTATACAAAATAACAGACCTGTGTGGCCATGAGTATTTCTTATCCAATCACGGTTTTGAAATACAGATTGTTTCATAAAAAATGGATCACCCTTAAACATCGCCTTAACTTCAACTTTGTCTAACTCCGCCAAACTTGAACGAATTTCTCTGAAATTTGGAAGATATGTCAGTTGTGCTTACTAATATCGTTGTTGGAAATTTCAAGCATGAATATTGAGTTGTTTTCCTGTTATAGATAAAAAAGTAGTAGATAATTTGATCTTCATTTAGCAATGTTGCACAAAATCATGCCTCACTCTTATAAAATTACATTTGTTTCCTTTGTTATGTAATATGTTGTTCTACAAGCCAAAAGCTATCAAGCAAAACAAAAATAAAGAAAATAGGTCAATCAGAGCCAGTATAGTACAATTATTCATCAACAATGTAACTGCTACATGTGATTAACTGGACTTCATATTCCATAGCTTCCTGACTTCGTTGCGGTGGTGTTGGCAGCACTCCTGATTGCTTTCAGCTAGAAATCTATCTCTTACCAGTTGAAAACAATACAAAGCACAAATGAACAATAACAATAACTTATGCAAGTCTCAATTAGGGCTTAGGACATTATCTTGGCCAGCTAGTTCTCCTGATCTGAATCCCATAGAAAATGTATTGAAAAATGTATTCTAAAACGTAACGTTCGTCGTTCACTGCTACCTACAGATGGCGTATCACAACTTACGTCACTGTTAAAAAGGGAGTGGAGAAAGTTAGATCAGTCAAAAATCAACGATATCATCGAATCAATGCCTAGACGAATTGGTAATGTCATTGACAATAAGGGTAGGGCCACAAAATATTAGCTTCTTAAGAACCGTTACTGTATCATAGCTTATCAGATTATATAAGGACATTTAAATATATTAGGGACATGAAATAACATGAAAAATGCTTTCTGTATCATACTTATGTTTTATTTAGTCAAATTTTAGGATGATCCACTTTTTATGAAACGGACTGTACATACTCTTGGAGTGACAACAAAGGTCTGTCGTAGTTCATTGAATATCGAAAGAGAATGACAGCTATTAAGTCAATACAAGACACCAACACCCTTGATTCCCCGACCGCACTCGCCTGACCTAGGAATCGAACCGGAGTCCGCGGTGGAGACAAGCTCGCACCTTCTTCACTAGGCCACGATGACGGTTCAAAAGGAATGCGAGTGAAGGCAGAAGTAATCTCTAAGTGATATCGACAGCATATTGTCCTATTATTATTGACAGAACGCTAACAGCGTTCATATTGTAGCGAGACAGCATATCAGCATGTCATACGACTACGTCACAGTGTAGATTGACAACAAAGGTCTGTCGTAGTTCATTGAATATCGAAAGAGAATGACAGCTATTAAGTCAATACAAGACAAGGCGGACTGCGGTTCGATTCCTAGGTCAGGCGAGTGCGGTCGGGGAATCAAGGGTGTTGGTGTCTTGTATTGACTTAATAGCTGTCATTCTCTTTCGATATTCAATGAACTACGACAGACCTTTGTTGTCAATCTACACTGTGACGTAGTCGTATGACATGCTGATATGCTGTCTCGCTACAATATGAACGCTGTTAGCGTTCTGTCAATAATAATAGGACAATATGCTGTCGATATCACTTAGAGATGACTTCTGCCTTCACTCGCATTCCTTTTGAACCGTCAGCGTGGCCTAGTGAAGAAGGTGCGAGCTCGTCTCCACCGCGGACTCCGGTTCGATTCCTAGGTCAGGCGAGTGCGGTCGGGGAATCAAGGGTGTTGGTGTCTTGTATTGACTTAATAGCTGTCATTCTCTTTCGATATTCATAATCTTGTAGTATTTTGAAACAAAAAGCATGTTTTTCTGCTCTTTAGGTTTTTTGTTGAATTGCTCTTTATTCTAGTATCTTCTATCGCTTATTTTCAATTGAACAGCATAGTTCAACAGTCCTTGAGTCGTTTTGCTACCTCGGCGACGTGCTTGACCAGTCAGGAAGCTGTTTTGGTGCCACAACTGCGCGAGTCAAGACTGCTTGGAAAGCTTTCCACGAACTTCTCCCTCTAATATCACTTTTATATCTCGTATACTATTATTGCTCAAAGTCAGAGTGATAATTAATAGACAATAAAAAAAATTATTTGTCTGTAGGTCTACGGTCTAATTCATCATTCAAAATACAACCCAACTATACCAGTACCGTAGTTATTGCAACAAAGGAAGTAGGTATCGATATTTCATGAAAATTCGAGGACTTAACCATTCTGTTAATCTTAGATTTTGATTTTAGAATAATTACCCATAATTTGCATAATTCACAGTGCTCTCGATTAAACTACTGCCTGAAACTTCTATAATTGACTAATTGAACAAAAATGCTTTACAATTTGTTGCTTGATCGTGACCAAAATTCTGTGATCGTGTCACATGCACAATTTTTTCGTTAATTGACATTTATTCAATAAGATTGAAGACTTGCAGACCCTACCTAGCCGTTACGAACAGTGCCGAAATCTGCCATGGCAGTAAATATAGTTGCCAGCTGTTATGGACAAACATGGCCACTGTCAAGTCGGAAACAAAGAATTCTAATTTACGATTTAAGCAACAAAAATTAATTAAGTGCTTAAGTGAAAAAGTGATTAAGTACATCAGTAATTCTACTCTGGGTGAAACACAAGAAAACGAATCGGAAGCATATAAGCACACGGCACGTGCCATAAATGCACATGGGACATCGGAATCAAAAATCGAAAACATAATTACTATCGAAATATTCGTCAGGCCGCCAACATGAGCTTCTGCAGTGAAGGAGGCCGAAAATGAGACTCTTACAGAATAATGTACACGGCGCGTCTAGCGAGTTCTATCCGGCTCCTCTTCTTGTCAGACAGGATCAAAGAAAAGCGCATGTAAGTCCAATTGGAAGCACATTAAAGTTTTAGGAAAAAATGAGATTTTCTGCGTTTTCTCTGATTAAGTAAAAAAATATCCAAACTCTACGATGCTCTTAATATCGACAAGCAACATTGTGGCCCACTTTAGTCATATTTAACCGCCCTCTCACATGCATCACCGATCAGAGGCATGATAATAACATATTTACGAGTACATAATAAAAATTTCTGAAGACATTCTATGCCAAAAATTATTGCTCTGGACTTAGTCCTTTTCACCAATTGATCGGAGAAAACATAGAAATCTCAGTTTTGCCCAAAGCTTCGGTCTGCTTCCCAGTGGATTTACCTCTGTTTTTCTTTGATCATAATAGCGCGTAGATTCGCAGTGGGCATAGGGGGCACATCATTCTGTGAAAGGCTCATTTTCGGTTTCGTTCCCTGCAGAAATTCGTTCTGGCTGATGGACTATAAGTATTTGTACCTTTGTCAAAAGTTTATCAATCTCGCCCTCTGATTAAGAATCTGAAATCAGGCCTCAGAAATTCACAGTCGCTCGAGACATTTGAGGAAATTACCATGTTGCCCTATCTCACTAATGATTTGAGTGTCTCAGCCAAAATACCTTATAATCAATTCCGAAAATTGCCTTTCGTCTTTCGTAATCGTCGTGGAGACAATACTCTAATTAAATCTCTACAGACTCTATAACTAGTTCAGCAATTTTAACGTTTTATAGATTGTTCAAGGGGCATTGGAGATCATTTGTAAGTCATCTATGAGTCAGAAATTTGCATGAAAAATTCGTTTTGATATTCAGCCATTAATTTTAAGTAAAATGATTGGTACCAATAATGGTAGGAAACCCGATCTTGCACTGTTCATGATGTAATTATGTTATGGAAATCATAGAAAATGAGAACCGCGGCCAGAAATTATACAATTCTACACGTAAGAAGGGGCACCCAGAGATTCCGCGACATTTAGAGACTCGAAATGCTTTTAGTATTTTTTAGGTTGATTCTAAATATTCTATTGATTGATCGCTACATTAAAATGAGCTCAGTATAAAGCGATCAAATCAAATTCTAACACCATTTGCGTTTATGCAGCTATACAAAACATCCATTCATTCATTCATATCGCAGTCGAAATTCAAACACAGAAGAAAAACCTTGTTTCTTTGTAGAGGCGGAAATATATCACAACAGCTTGATAATTTACATCCAAAGCCTGTTCCATAGTTAAGGAAGGACCTAGAAAAGGTGGTCTTAAAGCGGCAATTCCCCATTTCGCCTAGCCGGCCAGCCGCAGTCGGCGAGCACCCATTCATTACGGTCGAAAGCGTTTCAGTCTTCAATTCAGAAATGTACGTGGCCTCAACCCCAACCTCAAATCAGTTCACCAGCGTCTTCGAACCAGTATTTTAGCACTCAAATAAACCCACATTCGTGACCCTCACACGTTGAGCCATCTAAACCGCCCTGGATACATTCTTCACACTAAGTTCAGCGGAGGGGCTGGGGTTTGTGTCTTAGTGCCTTCAGATCTGCAAGCTTCTAGAGCTTCTACATTCGATGTCGATTGTGCCAATTACCAGATTTTGTTGTTCCGACTTAATATTAATGGTCAACATATCTTCATCGCAACGTTGTGCAGGTTTCCAAACTACTGATGATGAAGGCTTCTTTGCTCAACTTAATTCTTCTGTTGAAAGCTTCATTACCAATAATTCCTCTGCAGATGCTGTTTTACTCGTTGTAGCCAGAAGCCTTTTCATCTCAAATGACATGGAGCAGTTAGTTCTCTCACCAACCCGAGTTCAGATCGTTATGGAGACTTTGCCAGTGCTTCTCACAACGAACCCAGATTGCTGTGTTGATACAAAGATTAAAGCGGCTTTCTTCAAAGAACAGCTGGGTGTTCTGTTCTCTGTCAAGGCAATTTCTTCTAACTTCTGTGGTTCAATTTTTCCACCTTTGCGATTGCCTTCAGGATTATCCGCTACATCAGCGACTGACAAGGCTAACTAACCGTGTGTTAGTTGTTTCACCGCTAATTCTTCTCTTAATTCATGCACCCTTGTGCCTGTGGCCGCCTGTGGCCATCGATGCTCAGATGCTAGTCTTCAGAATCTGGGAAAGGAAAGTTGCGAAGGTGTTAAGGAAGTTGAATACTTTGAAGAGTACTGCACCCGATGATGTTCCAGCGATTGTGCCCAAGAAGTCTCCAGTATGCTCTAGTGCTTAGTCAACTTTTTCAGTCATCTTTGGCAGCGGGTAGGTATCCTTCTTCTTGGGAAGTTGCCCACGTGGTCACTATTCCAAAAGAGGTGATCCGTGCAATTATTACCGTCCAATTGCAATCACTTCTATTATATTTAAAAGCAAAGTGTTCGAATCTTTGATGTCCGAAGCCTTGATTTCCCATCTCCATTCCCATGGTTTGTTAACTGATCTGTGCATTTGGAATGTATTATCTTGGCTATTAACTTTGTATTTTTCGCTATCTCCACTTTATCACCATGAGTTATACAACTATTGGTTCCTATTTAGATATTATACATTCCACATTTTACATCCCCTTACTTGTTAATTCACTTTTATTTCAATTCATTTTAATTTTCAGTGCTTCTGTATTTAGCATGCAGTTATATATATATATCTTTCTAATTTATTGTCACACAAAGGCTTAATTATTTAGTTATATTCCTTTATCGTCCCTACTTTTCTTTCTTCTATTTTCTTCTTCCTTGCAATTAATCTTCCGCTGAGGGACACCTTTGAAGTATAGGCTCGTCCTCTTCACCCAAGCTTTGATTAATAAAATACCCAACGTATTACTAAACAAAAAGTAATGGTAATCTGCGAATCGTGCAAGATGTATGCACCACATTAACCATGCAATTTTAAGTGTTCAAAATTCACGGCTTCCGGGTTTCGTTTTCAACATTCATAGTAATCCAAGTCAAATTTCCTAAAAATTCCAGATTTACCGTCAATTCACTATGAAATTCCCCGCTTTCACATTTTTGAACTTTAGGGAACGTATGGAGAAAATCACAGAATATTCATAAACAGAGAAGCTAATAATCTAAATGTTTTTAACAAAATTCAGCCGTTTTGCTTTGAAATACGTAGGGAATCGCATTTACTTGGAGTGATTGGGAGTGCACCGCTCACTCACACTCATATCACAAATATTCGAAGTACTTTATGTAAACATTACTCTATTTCATCATTCCATTTCTACTGATTTTACACAAATATCTTAACTTTTAAGTATGTAAATGAGAATATATTGTAGAATTTATTTCAGCCTGTTCCACAAAAAAAGCTTTATTAAGCATCGAAAATTTGAACTTCACAATACAGCCATAAACATAGCTACAGGCAGATGCATGCCTGCAGCAATCAACATGTAAAATGAAAATATATCATTTTATTTGTCTGAAGATCTATCATACATGTAAAAAAACATCGGAGTTTGGAGAATAAGCATAAAGTAATCCGAAAATATATTTTCTTCGTCCTTTTCCTAATTTTGATGCTCACAGTTTACTGTATTGTACATGTATGTAAAAACAGATGTTCATGTGTGCTCATGTACGCATAGTTGTAGGATTTCGTGTTGTATTTATGAAGATATCATGATATCTTTCTAGATCCTGCTTAAGTGGCGATAGCATAGGTAGGAGTCCAACTTAAGTGATGACTCAAATATGCTCCTATAATGTATTTGAATATTTCAAATACATCAACGACATTGACAACCAACGGTTGTCAGAAATAGGTTTTGTCATCATCATTCGTCGAGATAGAGAGAACGGGATATATCTAATTTATAGGGATATCGATAATATGCTAAAGCAGTGTCTTCATCAGCATCATTTTTTCGCCTAATTTTCGTCTCGTTAGATTTATTCCTCTTACGAGGGTTACTGATATTCGCACCACGATGACACACCATCTCGCTCGATCACTTGCATCTTCTGAGTACTATACTTTCAAACCCGTCTTTCTGGTATACCTCAGCAACATGCTCTTTCACGTGGTTGGTCTTCCTCTCTCCCCTTCGTCTTCCCTCTTTTTCGAAGTTCCACGCTTTCATAAGTGATTGGCTTTTATCTCCTCTCAAGACATGACTCATCTATTTCAAGCTACTCCCATTCAACACCTCAACAACGGTCTCCGTCAACCCCCTGATGTTCCATGAAGTCATCAGCGTGTTTGCTGTTTTTGTCGGCAAGTATTACTCCGAAAATTTGTCTTATTATGGATCTTTCTGATCTTCGCAGGACAACCTCGTCTGAAAATCTTATGCTAGGACAAGCACTTAACCGCTGTGCTACGGAGGGAGACCAGTCCTTTTCCCCTCATATTTGCATCGCATAATTTGACATTCCTCGAACGCAAATCATTTTAGGTTCCCAGGATGGAATTTCGTATGGAAAATTCTCATCTGTGCTACCCAGTCGAGCTTTCAAGTGCCTACATTTTGCATTCAGTTTGAGAAGGTACCAATAGTCAAAGTTGGAATAAAGTCACTAACCTGCGGACACCACCATTTGCATATCAAGGTCAGTAGACCATATTCATTGTTATCATTTTCCAGCCTGATAATCTCAAGTCGGCTCCTCACATCTCCACATCCCTTCTTCCTAACTTTCATGAGTCTCTCTGGGTTGAGTTTGTCACCATTGTCATCAAAGTTCTCTAACTTGCATCTCCAGGCGCTAGTGGGGACAAACAAAGATCTAAGAGCGAAATTCGCTGTTCCACACATTGGCACCAATTCTTGATTGAGAAACGAAAGGCATGTTACGTGATCTATGAGATACACTCTCGCTGTCCCTGTATCTTCTTCGATTGTCAATATCTCTCCTCGACGATAACAAATAGAATCAGACGCTTCTACTGGTACAAGACAGGCTTCCCCAGTTTTCCATTCTGAAATTGACGATTTAGTAGAGCAACCAAGAACTCCAACGGTTTCTGTAGCTACTTGTTCCAACCTTTTGATTCTCGACCGCATACTTGCAGCTGAAAGAAATGTAAACGACGGTCGGTTTTGATGAATATCTAAGATATGCGCATTTAAGGTCACAATTAAAATGAATTGAACACGAAAAATCTTTTCAAAGAGTGAAATGATCAGAATCTGAACATTTTATCCGCCTAAAGAGCGAATGATATTTGCTATGGAGTGTGCAACATTAACACTGTGAACAAATCGCCCTCGGATGAGAGAAGCTCTGTTGCAGTGCAAAAATACAGTGAGAGACACCCTTGAATATGACGAACATATCAAAACAAGTCTGTAGATTGCATCTTTTCAGCATTAGGCTTTTCTGGTGTTAAACTGAGCTGACAGGTCATTAGTGCAAATGCTAAGTCACCACTACCACCGATAAATATGATTTTCGCAAAATCTGCTATTGAGACATTGCATCTATATCTATTCTAACCGAGGCGCGCACAGGGTTTATAGGTTGGGCATTCAATGCGTACACCTTGGGTTCGTTAATAGACTATGTAGCAAGAGCCTCATGAAATTTAATACATGCGAGAAAGTTGTAAGATTTATTTCTTTCGATTTCAATTTTTTCAAAAATTCAAAATTCTATATTTTGCTTCACAAGGGCGGTGAACGCGTTGACTAATTCTGTGCATAGTTGCGCATGATACAAAATACAGATCTAGGCAAAAGAGTGTGTGCAGGTGAGCCATTTGCAGTATTTAATAAAAGAAT